>JARYGA010050709.1:0-47704 GCA_030545235.1 Helianthus tuberosus | reverse complement strand
CAACCGACAAATAAAAACTTTTCAATGTGATCTTAGTGGTGAATTTGATAACAATGCTTTTAAAACATTCGCCATTCAAAACGGCCTCCTCTTTCGTTTCTCTTGTCCCCAAACCTCCTCCCAAAACGGTCGGGCCGAACGAATGATTCGTCGCCTTAACGACATCATACGTTCTCTGCTTATACATTCCCAACTACCACCCACCTTTTGGGTCGAAGCACTCCATACTGCAGCCTACTTACACAACATACTTCCCACAAAACGCCTAAACTTTTTCACACCCACTTACGCCCTTTACCTACGCCACCCTACATATGACCACCTTCGTGTTTTTGGCTGTGCGTGTTATCCAAACGCCTCAGCCACACAACCTCACAAACTACACCATCGCGCCACCCGCTGCATATTCCTAGGCTACCCACCTGATTTCAGAGGGTACCGATGCTTCGACCCTGTTACAGGTAAAGTCACCATCTCCCGGCACGTGACTTTCGATGAAACCACTTTTCCATACACCACACCCTCTACCCCAAACATGTACCAGTTTTTGGACGATGCCCCACCTCCCGGGTTCACCTTTGCTCGGGCCATACCGCCTCCACCTGCACCACCCCACCAACCGGCCAAACCCACAACCGCCTCACCATTCACTTTTACATATAGCCGCCGCCCACGGCCAGCTCAATCAGCACCCAAGCCCAACACCCCTCCACCACCCGTATTACACCAACCGGTACCATCCACCCTGCCACAAAACCAGCCACCACCGGCCTCTAACCCACAACCGGTTACCTCCACCTCCGGTACAGCCCCTCCACCACCACCCGGGCCTTCTACCTCTAACCGTCCTACCTCCTCACACCCTATGGCCACCCGTTCCAAAACAGGCAGCCTTAAACCACCACAGTACTCTCTCCATACCACCACCATATCTCCCATTCCTACCGCATATACCCAGGCCTTAACCGACCCGAATTGGTTGCACGCCATGCAGACTGAGTTTACTGCCTTACAGGAAAATGGGACTTGGGAATTGGGAATTGGTCCCTAGGCCGTCTGATCATCCTATTATCAGGTGCATGTGGCTGTTTCGCCACAAGTTTAAATCTGACGGCACATTAGAGAGATACAAGGCTAGATTAGTCGTCAATGGCAAATCTCAAACAGTTGGCATCGATTGTCAGGACACTTTCAGTCCTGTGGTTAAACCTGCTACTATTCGTACTGTCCTGTCCCTTGCAGTATCGCGCTCTTGGCCCATCCATCAGTTGGATGTCAAGAATGCGTTTTTACATGGACATTTGAACGAGACTGTTTTTATGCATCAACCACCAGGCTTTCATGATGCTCGTTTCCCAGGCTTTGTTTGCAGGTTAAAGAAATCTCTATACGGGCTTAAACAGGCGCCTCGGGCGTGGTACACTAGATTTGCTACCTACATTCTTGCCAATGGTTTTCGAAGCAGTACTTGTGATAATTCACTTTTTATCTACACTCGGGACAATCAGATGGCTTATTTATTAATCTATGTGGATGATATCGTCCTCACTGCTTCGAATGACGCCCTGCTACATGATATCATTAAAACTTTGTCGCGTGAATTTGCCATGACTGACTTGGGACGTCTACATCATTTTCTGGGTATTCGGGTCAGTCACCGGTCTGATGGGTTGTTTTTAGATCAAACTCAGTACGCTAAGGAGATCATTGCGCGGGCTTCTATGACTGCCTGTAAGCCGTGTGCAACGCCTGTTGACTTATCCTCCAAACTCAGTGCTACCGACGGCCCACTATTTCATGATCCGACTTTATATCGCAGTTTAGCAGGCGCTTTGCAGTATCTTACATTCACTCGGCCTGACATCTCTTACGCTGTCCAACAGGTTTGTTTATTTATGCACGAGCCACATGACCCACATTTTAATTTTATGAAACGGGTTCTTCGGTACATACAAGGCACGTTGGACTACGGACTTCGTATGATCAAATCTTCGGCTCATAATTTGGTGGCATATTCTGATGCTGATTGGGGCGGGTGTCCCGATTCCCGCAGATCTACCAGTGGTTATTGCGTTTTTCTGGGACAAAACTTAATTTCTTGGTCGTCTAAGCGTCAGCCGACTGTTTCTCGTTCCAGTGCTGAGGCTGAATACCGTGGGGTCGCTAACGCAGTTGCCGAGGTCACATGGCTCCGAAATCTCTTGTTAGAGTTGCAGGTTCCGCTTTTACAGGCTACGGTCGTATACTGTGACAACGTCTCTGCTGTTTATCTGTCTGATAATCCGGTCCAACATCATCGTACCAAGCATATCGAAATCGACATTCATTTCGTCAGGGAAAAGGTTCGTGTTGGTCATATTCGGGTTCTTCATATCCCAGCTCCATTTCAGTATGCGGATGTCTTCACCAAAGGTCTCTCTCGTCAGCTGTTTCAGTCCTTTAGGTCCAGTTTGACCGTCTGCCCCATCAACGCTCAAACTGCGGGGGAGTATTAGCCGAGAGATTATAGGCCATGACAGTTGGCATTATATTTATTATTATTAACTGATATTGATTTATTCTGTAATTAGGTGATTGTGTTTATCTTTACCATATTTAGAGATAGGGTTGTATCCTATATAAGGGGATGTATTGTATCATTGTAATTCATTCAGAAATAATATTCACAATCACTTTTAAAAACAAGTAAACAGAAGACTGAACACGGGGCCGCCCACTGGACACGAGGGCATGGTCAGATGCCTGCAGAAAAGACAAAGTTATAGAAGCTTCCACGCTCACCACGGGGGCGTGCCCAACTCGACACTGGGCGTGGTCAACGCTAAGATACGTAAAATCTTGCAAAATCTCGATAGTACAGATACGATTCTGCCCACGGGGTCGTGCCCGCTGGACACGGGGCGGAGTGGGGCCCTCTGCTGAGAAATGCATTTAATGAAGGAAGAGAAAAGGCTGGCCACGGGGACGTGCCCACTGGACACGGGGCCGTGGCCAGGGCTCTGTGCAGGCTATAAATAGAGGTGTTTGGTTCACTTTAAAGGCATCCCTTGGCAAACCACTACTCTCCCACTTTGCCACCACTCCACCACCACTACACCACCAACACCCACCACCATCATCCATCATCCACCTTTAGAGTGTGTAGTAGTCTCGGGATCCAAAATTGATAGTAAGCGTTTTTGCCAATCAAAGGCCATGTTTGGCTAAGCCTCTTACATCACTTGGTGAAGACAAGTCTTTTATGTATTACTTTTGATTTTTAATCTTTCGGCACTTTTTATTTGGTTTTGTATTAATGACTTTAATAACTAGTTTCTTATGTTGAAGGTGAATTTTCTTTATCATTTGTCCGTGGTGTCTTGGCATTACTTTACTGTCTATATAAAGTAAAAGATTTACACCATTCTTGTCTCTACGGTCTATATAGAGGCATGTTGGCTACCTGGTCGAGGGTTAAGGGAATGGTTTAGTAAGGTTCTTGCATTGTTTAGTGTATAGATCCTACAAGGACCTGAGTCAAGCTTACTAGGACCTCCTTCAATACCCACTGGTATTGGATGGCGGGGGTGCGAATAGCTTGATCCCCTCATATGTAAACTACTATTAATACATTAAACCGGCTACTTGGAATTGTATCTCTGCTGACTCAAACCACTTAGCCGAGGGTAACGTTACCTTCAAAAGAGGGGACTATCACTTTTCGCATTAATAACTTAATTAATTATCTTTCAATATTCCGACCCTTTGGGATTGTATCCTTGCTGACTCAAACTACTGGGTTGAGGGTAACGTCACCTTCAAAAGAGGGGCCTACTACTATAAGTAAGATAATCTATTAAAAAGTCCGAAAGTGCGAAAATCATCAAAGGGTACATTATAGGCGAGTCGGATCCAAGTGATTCATCTTGTCTATCTGTTTTTATTTTATTTTTATTTTTATTTCTTCATTTTTAGTTTTTAATTTTTTATGTTTTAAACCTTTTCTCAAAAATTTAGATTGGTTAGACGTTGAGGATAAACCAGCACTAAAAGCTCTTGTGTCCTTGGACGACCTTGGTATCTTACCAACGCTATACTACGCTCACGATGGGTGCACTGGCCCAAGTGTGTGTCTAGTGTTAGTAGAATATCGTGTTTTATAAATTTAAAACTTGATTAATGTATAAAATGGGCTTAAAATATCAATAAAAATATATCACGCTTTGCACACACCAGTTGTCGATACCCCGCCGGCAGTGGTATCATCGGAAGATGCAGCTCCTGTATGAAATTTGTTAGTTGACTTTTTTTGTCTCCATGTTAAACCTTAATATTTGTCCTTGATTTCACATTAAAACATGTATGCTTAATATTTGTCTTCGATTTCACACTGATGAGATTTAACTGAAGATGCGCATATTGCTAGGATATGTAAGTTTAATTTGTTTGTGTATTGATATTGTATAGTTATTCACTTATACTATATCTGTTTTAAACTTGAAGGACTGTAGATTTGAGTGTTGATACGAATTGAGTACCTTTTTATGATGAATTTTAGCTGTAGTGGTAGAATTGTAGAAGCGTTCAATTTGATTGGTAAACTAATTTAGAAGAAGTTAGAAATTTCTATCACTGTTGTAGGTTGTAGCCATTAGTGGACCCACAATGTCGAAAGCAGTGCAATGAATCTGTTCGATGTTGAAAACGGTGCAACGTCGTAAGCATTGGAGAAGTGGATTTTGAAGCTAAGGTAATATTTTATTTATTGGGCTTAGAGAAAACAGTGGTTGAAACTACTATTGGGTAATATTTTATTGTGTTTATTGGGTTAAAACATTGTTTTGTGGAGAAAACAGTGGGTTGAAACTGTGGTTTGAAACCGTTGTTCAGCTAAAACAGTGTTTTGTGGAGAAAACAATGGTTGAAACCATTGAACCACAGTTTTAACCTAACAGTGGTTTCAACTACTGTTTTCTCCACAAAACATTGTTTTAACCCAATAAAAAAATTACCCAACAGTGGTTTTTTTTAATTATAGATCAGCCAATATTAGTTACCTTAGATTTGGTCTTAATCACATAATGACGGCCGGAAAAAGTGAAGAGAAAAGGTAAATATCATGGTTATGATCATTAGATTGTTTGCAATTCGTTACAATTGTTTACCATTTTGAGTATTTGATCCTATTGCCCTTGGTTTTTCATGTTTATGTTCATTAGCGCTATTCACTGTGCATTCACATGTGTATTCAGTGGGATAGAATTGAGTTCAAAAGACTTTTTAAAATTCAGCATGTGTAGTGTCGACCTTGGATACCATCCTTATCGATTCGGCTATATAATTACTAGCTTTTAATATTTCACTTTCAGATATTGGTATTCTTAGATGCTAATAAGAAGGGGCTGATATGGATGAAACTACGAGTTGCGTACTTAGGTGATGGTATAAATGGCTTAATTTGAGATGTGAATAGCTGGAGCATGGTGCAAAATTGACGTATTATGGATAAAACTTTACTTATCTTAACACACCATTATACCCCTTCTTTCATTATAATTGTAGAGAGAAATTAGAGAAAAAGAAGACTAGAGAACGAGAAGAGAGAGAGAGACCGGAAGAAGAGCATGATATAGTCTTGAGAGGGAAGGCAATCGCCTCAATGGATCAGCCTTGCTGCAAGACCAGGCGGTTATGCCCAATTGGCGTTTGCTGAAACAAAGTGAAATTAACTTTCAACCTGGTAATGCTGTAAGATATTGTCTACCATGGAATGCTGCTCAATTATTGAGTGAGTTTGAAGAAGTTAACTCTGCTTATATGCGAAGTGAGGTTGATCATAGACTCCTTCATACATGTGACGGATGTATCGTAATGTTTTTTTTTTGTGTGTAAAATTTTCGGGTTTGTATTAGGATGAACCCTTCATCTCTTGGTGAGCTTGTGATCTCCTTTCAGAAGGCTCTTCAAGTTACGTGTTGGGAGCCTGTTGTATTAAGAATGTTTAGCAAGATATTTTCTTTTTTATTATTCTTAATTTGTTTAAAAACTTTGTAAATAATACACTAAACAAATTTGTATGGTACAAGTTTTTGTTTGTTTGTGAATTTATCAATCACAATTCTGTTGAAGGTTTTATATTTGTTGGTATGTCTGTGTGCAATGCAATTTATTGAAAAAGTTTACATTGCAAGAAAGAAAGGAAGAGACGTTCTTCAACACTTGATATGACTAGGTTTTGTGTAATTCTTTATTTCACTTAAAGATATTTAGTTTTTTACAAGTTAATCTTTATAATAGTATATGCATTTATGCCATTCAGTTTACACTTTTATTTTAGGGTTCCTATTTTTTTTCTTTTTAAATGATTTATTTTTTTAAACCATTTTGACCCGTTTCATTTTTAGGTTTAAATGAGTTTTGAACCAATAACTTTTCTCTTTTTATCTTTAAGATTATTGATGACCACTTTAGCAAAAGGCGAAACCATTCATGTTTAGGTTTTCGTAATTAGTTATCGCTAAATGTATGTCAAAAAGAACATAGAATATACCATGGTGAAAATTGATCATGGAGAAAAAAATTGTACCCTCTTTCAATATATAGTTAATGAAACGATCACTAATGAATCTTTTGAAATTAAAGATACTTACCCAAAGTATCACAAATTTCATTTATTAATACAGTTATTTTTTTGAACGGCGAATTAGAATCACTGACGGACCACTGGAGTATTATCGTGCCACCAGTAGAACCACCCGATCATATCCATCTCCACTAGGCATAATGCCCATACACAATATGGGAAAACCCCCCTTGTGGGAATTGAACCCAGGACCTATTGGTCCCAAAGCCTTAATAGAGTTATGACATATAGTTCTTCGTTCAGTCCGTAAAGTATCATTTATTTGTTATTTAATTGATGTTCCCTTTCTTTATAATCCATTTTTAATTAAACCTTAAAAAATGTATAATCATTCATCGACTAAAAAGATATGGTATGAACGATTTTCTAACGACCACCCGTGTTTGCACACGGGTTTTACAAGTAGTTATATATAATGAATATATCACAGTGCTTTGACATTACATAGTATGACTTTCAAATCAAAATGAGAGTTTATAAGAAAAACATTTCTAATATGAATCCAATCCTATTTTAATTTACTCAAAGCATAATCATCCTTATGAAAAGTGTAATTTAATTTAATATGTAATTAATTAAGTTCATAAAGTTTATATAAATCCTTTTTGTTTGGGTGAAATAAAAAAACATTCGTAGAAAAATTAATGAATTAATTAATATGCAGCTGTATCACATTCAAATATAGTAAACCCAAGTCGTCGTCATCCTCAATTATTTTCTTCTCAACATGCAATAAATGAAGGGTGCTACTTTCTACATCCCCTCTAATTACTTTTTACACCCCCTCCTCTCACATACTTACAGGTGGGGCCTGCGTGGGACCGACAGTTTTCCTCTCACAAGGGGGGGGGGGGTATAAACAGGAGGGAGGGGGGTGTGTATAGAATCAGCCTAAATGAACTCAAGACCATTCTAACTTTGGTTGGATAAAGAGGCTTTTGTCTTTTAGAAAGAAGCTCAGTTTAATTCATGACATAAGATATGTTGTAACGCCTACGTCCCTAGACTTTTACTTATTGACACTTTTAGCCCCTATATTATGTGATACTGGATACTATTAATACTTGATGAATCTTATGCTATGAAACTAAGGAAACTATGATGCTTGACACTATGATTCTATGATACTATGATTCTATGACACTATGATTCTGCGACACTATGATTCTATGAGACTTGATTCTATGATTCTTGATACTTGGAAGCTAGATTCTTGACTCTTGATACTTTGGTGCTTGACTCTTGAGGCTCGTGAAACTTGAGACTTGGTTGAACGAGGGACTGGAGTCTTGTCACTGGTGGAAACTATGGATACTTTTGTGTTAATGATATAATCTAGTTATGAGATACTAATACGCAACGCAACGCTTAATTTAACTTGCAAAACGAATCAAAGACGGTTAAACGGAAAAGATGGGATTGACCGAATGGCAATCCGATCGGATGACCATCCGATCGGTTAGCCATCCGATCGGATGACCAACCCATCGGATGGCCATTCGACCTAGCTGCCATCCGATCCGCTGCACACCGCCTTCACTCACTCTGACACTATAAATAGGCCTGTCACATCATCATTCTCACTGATGTGACAGCCTCACTCGACCAGACGCACGCACTCCTCTTTTCTTCCATTTCTCGGCGATTTCGGTACGTTTTACACTAGATTCTTGTACATCCTTGATCTACACATCGTTCTCCACATGATTCTCCTTTGAAATCTCACTTTTCACCATGAAATCTCTGAGATTTGAGCCCTTGAGGGTGACGTCACCATGGCGGTTTGTATAAACTGTTAAGTGATGTCATTCCGTTCAAGATCTAGCTCAGATCTAAGGAATTTCATGTGTTTTTACACTAAATCTCAACTAAATCTAGACTTTTGACTAAAAACTTAGGTTTACCTTCATCTTTCTTGAACTTTTCCCTTAAAACGGTGAGATCTGGATCTAAACGGACTATAGACTTGATGATTGGTTTGGAGTTGGTTTAGAAAAGGATTATTGCCGGAGGAGATGACCGGAGTACGGATTCTGACATAAGGACCATTACGAACAGGCGGCTGAACGGACTGGGGTGATTCCTACCCGATCAGATCGGCTATACACTGATGAGTTTACAGTTGTCTCAGTACGTACCATGTCGTTGCTGATAAACAGAAAGTTAGAAACTTCGCAAGGTTATGAACGGGACAAGGACAACCCGATCGAGTGGAAATCCGATCGGATAGCCAACCGATCGAACAGCCATCCGATCAGGTGATACTTTCCTTGTAACCCCTTTTACACTTTGAAACTTTGAATCTTTGAAAACTTGGAACTTTGGGTCGAGTGGCAATCTGATCGGATAGCCATCCGATCGAACAACCATCCGATCAAAGTAACCTGAGTTGAACATTTGGCTTAACATTTTGAGAATCTCAACACTTGAATCGAATGACCATTCGATCGAATGGTCATCCGTACGGATGACCATCCGATCGGATGGCAATCTGTCCCACACCCTTATGTCACCTCGATCGAGTGGCAATCCGATCGGATAGCCATCCGATCGAACAACCATCCGATCAAGATGACTGATCCGACACTTGGTTTGAATCTCGTTATTATGCCCGATACTTAACTGTTGTAATCTAATCAGGCTAAACCTAAAGAGCTCCCTTTGATCCAATAACAGTCTTAACTGTTAAGCAATCACTGTGAGTATACTCGATCCCTTTTTGCTTTAAACTTTGGGATGCAACATGTATTCTATTAAACTATGATGCTTGAGACTTTTTGGAAACTAAACTCTATCCTATGTGTATGTGAAACTTGTGATTCTTGTATTCTATTTGTGCTATGTGGACGTTTAATCCAGGGTGTGTAGTTCCGCCTTAACAATAGTAGCGCTATAGGAGATGCACCTCCCCATTATTCTCGGGGGTATTGTTAGGAGGATTCTAGTTTTCCTTGAGACTTGGTAAAACAACAAAGCATCAGTATACTTGGGCTATCACCTGTTGGACTGCGAACACTAGCATGGCTGAAACTATTTTGTTAACTTTTACATATGGATATGAGTCTTTTAAGCTATTATGCTATTACTCAAACTTGTATACTCGTCAGTACATTTTTGTACTGACTCTATTTTAATACATGTTGCAGGCTGACAGGATGCTAGGATTCTTGGAATCAAGCTAGGATGATGCTTAGAAACTCATCTAGATAATTAAGTTACGAATAATATTTGAGACTTGATGTACTTTGATATTTTGTGACGGTTGTTGGTTTTAGACAATGTTGAATCAATCTAAATTATAATGAAACTATATAGTGTTATGGAATCTCATGAGCAATCTGAACGCTTAGTGCTCGCACCCCGATGTTTCCGCCATCGGTTGGGGTGTGACATATGTTATATGTAGGTTCACTAGAGGAGGATCTAGAACAACCTATCCTTGTTACCGAACACACCCGCAAGTGCGGAATCTGAACAGGTATGCAACCGAGACAAGAACATACAAACAAGACAAAGATTCAAAGTTTAACGCACAACTTGTATTTTACAGAAAGCTTTTGATACAAGTAGATAATACAAGAATACTCTCTCAAAACTCTCTCTGTTCTCACACTGTGTTATGTGTGTAAACTGTCTACAACATGTTCTTTTTATACCAAACCTTATCTATAGCCACCGAATAACCTACTAGGCCTGATCCAAAGCCCACGAAGAACCAGGACTCATGAAGAACATAGGTTCTTCGCCATTGCTGGGTTCTTCGGCCAATGTGTTCTTCGTTGCATGCAAGGTTCTTCGTATGAGGGGTTCTTCGGCCATGGCAGGTTCTTCGGCCAAGGCAGGTTTTTCGCCAAGCATGTGTTGTTCTTTTATTGACATTCTTCGTGTGTAGTTATATGCAGTGTACATGCATGGTCTTTTGTGGGGATACAAGCAACAAATAGAACCTACAGACATGCAGATAGATACACACAGCAGCAGCATAACAGTTTGCACATAAAAAACTGTTTTATATCAAAAACACCATACCGGGTCAAGATAGGAGGACATCTTGACCTCGGCCTTCATTCGTAATGCGGGCGAACCAAACGAGCCATAACCACAAAGTGTATCAACAAACTCCCCCTTGGATGCTTCTCGTGAAGGTTCGTTCTTCACATAGTTGTCGGACCTTTAGAGTCTTCACGTGTCACAGACAGGAGGTGTATTAGCAAACTCCGCTTGAACGTTGCTAGGGGTGTTCATGAGCCGATCCGATCCGATCGAGGGTCTGCTCATGCTCGGATTGAATTATAACCGATCCGATCCGATCGGATCGAATTTGCAAAACCGAGCACAAAAGTGATGCTCATGCTCGGATTTGATGAGTGGGGCGCGTATCTTATGATGTTGAAAAATAAACCAGATTTTAAAGATTTGACATTGAGTGGATTTATAAAGCAGATTGAAGCTCAAGAGATGGAGCAAAGAAAGATAGCAAGAATGAAGAACTATGATGGAAAACAAGACATTAGCTTGTATTACAAAGGTGGTGTTAGTGATAAAACCAACCTTTCTCCAAAGATTGAAACTGCGTTCAATGTAAAGAGTTCTTCTGATAGTTCATCTCAAGGATCAAGCAGCAAAATGGGATTTATGTCTTATCCATAATTTGATCCGAATTTCTCGTCTACAAAGAGTGGAAAAGTTCTTCAGTGCAACATTGCTCTAAATCTGGAAAATGATCAGAATTATTCAGAAGAAGTTGCTAAAAGTCATATGTCTCTGTTGGTGACTGTGCTGGAGTCATATGGGAGCTTAGTGGCAGGGAGGATCGGAAATCCGATGTTGACTAAAGAGGATTACGATCAGATAGATGCTGAAGAAATGGAATTGATGGATATTAAATGGTGTTTGGCGAGCGTGTTGAGAAGAGCTGAAAAGTTTAAACAAATCACAGGAAGAGATGACTTTCGTGATGCAATTACTTGTTTTCGTTGCAGGGAAAAGGGGCATTTCAAGAGGGAGTGCACAAACCGTGAAGCTAGTGGAGCTCAGAATCCCTTCGGAAACAATGACTACTATCGAAAGGCAATTTATCATCAAGTCTCTCAACAACCACACCAACAACAGTCACAAACTGCACATGCTCGAAAGATTGAAGATTCAAAGAAAGCTTGCCTTGTTAATCAAGATGAGGGAAGTTCATCAAAAGACTTAAATTGGGATAAATACCTTTCAGCAGAAAAAGATGCATATCTGTCAAGTAAATTGATAGATCAAGATGATGAAAAGCTTCCTGAAGGTTTTAGCTGGGAAAATTTTAACTGGGATGATTATTGTCCGGATAAAGAATTTTTGGCTAAAGCTTTTGTTTCTCAAATTGTTAAAGATGAAAAAGAAAATGCTCTTTATGATGAGTATTGGGCAGAAAGAATTAGAAGACATCTTAACAAGAATGAGGAGAAAGTTGAAGAAAAAGTTTGTGAGACAAAGAAACAGGAGAATGAAACTCCAGTTTTTGAGGTTAAAAAGGAAGCTGTTGCTGAAAAAGTGTCTGAGAATTGTGAAAGCTGTGAGACTTTGAAGAAACAAAACAGTGAATTGATTCACAACTTGAATAGGCTAAAAGAATCACATGATGTCTTAAACAAAGCCATGAATCAATACAACGAGTCGAGCAGTGAACAAGCTGTAGCAATGAATACACTTAAAGGAGCTTACATGAGACAGCTAAATGATGTTAATTATTTTACTGAAAAATGTGCTGAACTTGAATTGAAGCTAGAAACATAGAGAATTGAAACTGAGAGAGTAAATAGATTGTTAAAAAGTTACTCATGTTCTACTTTTGTGGTTGACAGGATTTACCCGATAGTGGAAGGACTGAAGACGTTTGAAGAAGAAAAGACTTCGGAAGAAAAGAAATCTGAAACAAGAAAAGATGATGAAGTGAAGACATCTGGTAAGAAACCAAGTGTTGTCTATAACAAGTGTCCACCCCCGGTCGAAAATGGATATTCTCCTCGAAATCCAAATTCAGAAAGAGTAAAAAAGGCAACAAACTTGCAGTGGGAGTCTGAGTCTTCAGATAACTTGCCAGAAAATATTGATGTCACGTTCACATCGTCTGACACTGATCATGAGTCTGAGTTAATAAAGAAAGTGGTCGATCAGGTGTTGGATAAAGATGAAACAGAGGAGTCAAAGTCGGAGTCCAAATCAGAGTCAAAGTCTGAGTCCAACACGTCAAAATCAACAGTCAAAAAGGACAAACAGGTTTATAATAAAGAATTTTTGTTATCAAAATCTAATTTGAATGACGAACCGATCAAAGTAGCATATACTTTGAAAGATTCTGACAAATTATATTCTGATGAAGTTTTTCCAATAAGAGGTGTTAAACCAGAAATGATAAAAAAGGTTTTCAAACTAACAGAAATTAATATTTCTGAAATAAAAGATGAAAATTTTTCTGAAAAATCTAATCCTTACACCTCAAGAGTTCAACAAAGGTTAAACAAGAAAAAGGGTTACAATTCTGGTTCTGGTTTTCAAAAGAGACCAAACTACAATGGTAATTTCAAAAAGAAAGGTCTGGGTTTTTTTCCACCGAAAAACTATAGAAATGAGAAAACTTATAAACCAATAACTGTTTTTGTTACAGGAAAAACATCTGTAGAAGAAAAAGAGCAAGTATTCAGAAAGCAATCGAACAAAGAATTCCTTGCCAAGAAGCAAGAAGAAATGAAGAAAAATATTGTTCAGAAGAAGATAGAGACGAGAACCTGTTTTCAATGTAAAACAGTTGGTCACATTGCCAGGAATTGTCCAAAGGCAATTCAAACAAAACAGGGAGTCTCTTGTAAACTGAAAGAGAAGATTGTTGAGAAAACCGAACCACCAACGAACAAGTTTAAAGTTTTTGAAAATTCAATTTTTGAAGTTGGTGAATGTTCGAAAAGTGTTTATAAAAGAAAGGAAAAGCTTAACAATAAAAAATGGGTTGTTAAGAATTCAAGTGATTGTTCTGGTGATGAATCTGATTCCACAAAATCAGAGGAGCCAAAAGTTGTTGTGAAAGAAGAGAAGTCAGTTCCTCCTTTGGATGAAGCAAATTTTCTACCATTGCGGGCTGAAAATTTTAAATCTAAAATTGGTAAAGTTGAAATTTCAAATCAATTTTTTCCTGAAAAGAAAAATTTTGATGTTGAAAAGGCTTTTAACCCCATAGTGCAAAACATTTTTGGTAAAATGATTGATGGGAAGGTAAAAGGGGTTAAAGAATTTTATTAGAAAAAGATGGCAGGTAAGCAACCGAGTGTTGGTAACTCGGAATCTCCCAAGGACCGTCAGGCTTGGGAGAATTTCTCTAACTGAAAAAACCTGACTTGCCGGAGCTCCCAAGTTAGTAATCGCGGAGCATGAATCGGCATCATTCTTGAATTGTTTTACAAAAAGTATGATTTGCCGGAACTTCCAGGTTGGTAAGTGTGGAGTAGGAATCGGCATCTTGAGATTTCAACCTACAAGTGGTAATGGTTGGTACGCAAACCTACAAGTGGTTGAAAAAAGGTTTTATATTTAAGATTAATCAGGGACATTAAGTCGTACTTGATTTATCTTTCCTACAAGTGGTATTTTGAAAAACAAAGTGATGAGATCCCCTAACCTACAAGTGGTTTTATAAAATCAACAAAACTAATTTTCTGAAAATCATTTGATTAAAACAAACTTGAGTGTTTTGAAATCATAATGGGAAAATAGTTTGTTGTGAGGGGGAGTTCTGATTGTTTATGCCTAGTGGATGGCGAAGTGAAGCAATTTGATATCAGTTGTCATTTTATTTGTACATTTTGTTTTCAAATTTCTTTTAAATGATTTTGCATTTTAGGGGGAGTAAGAATTTCAGAAAATACAAAAACATTTGAAAATTTGAAAAAGTCAAAAACATGATAAAATTCAAAAATGAGTTTTGTTGTCAAAAAGAGGAAATGATAGTACATCAGTGGACAATCACAGCATGCTAAAGAATTGGAAAGTTTATATGTGATAAACGGTCTCACTGATGATGTGCCAGTAGGTTTTTGCACATTTAGTAGATTGTGACGAGATATAAACCTAAATTTCAAACTTACTTATATCGTGGGGAACATCTCTCGGATATATGGGTAACCCCCGAAATCTTGTTTGAAATGTCCCTCTTTCTGAGATACTAGGTCTTTATACTCAGTGATATCTGGGGTATTATCCCGGGACTTCTGATTTTGCGGAAGCAATGGCCTAGTCCCCGGAGAATACTTTACGCTTGCTTGAAATATAGCCCACCCTCAGCATAAAAAATGATGAAACATTGCAAAATGCTAATCATGTGCTGTTGAAGAAAAGATTCTCTAAAGGGAACCCACCAAAAGTCGAAGCCGTCATCTCTCTGCTGAACGGAAGTTCTGACCTGAGCTCTCACGGCCCTCGCAATTTAACCCTTTACAGATATCATCTAGGTATACTCACCTGTAAGACTGAATATTGGGATCTGGATACGGGAGTATATTCTGAGGTGGGAGACACGAATAAGTTTAAGTCTTTAAAACACTAATCTCATATCTCGAAACAATTGAACTTTGTGTGAAGATTTAAGTGGATCAGTATATTGACAATCTAAGTGAATCGTTTAGAACTTAAAATGTTTAAAGCTTAACGGTGTTGGTGATTTGTCTCATAAACTGGTATGATCCTCTTACACAAACTCACAAAAATATTGTTTGTATATATTTCTTTACTGCATTCCAGTTTTTAAAAGGCAAAATTCCAAAAAGATTTTCGGAGTGTTTTAGAATTAAAGTTTGAAAAATCCAAAAAGATTTTTGACAACTGGTGTTGAAGAGCTGATTTTCAAAGTTCCAAGTGCTAAACATGATGAACAGGTTTGGGAAAGTGTTTGAAAATGAAAATGATATTTTTACAAGTGATTATCAGAAGATTTTAAATGATAAATCATTCTTGAAAACTATCTGCCAATGATATAATTTTATCAAAAACTTATATTTGTGAAACTTATGTTTGAGGTAGAGATTGTGCAGGTTTTGATTTGAGCCAGATTTCAGATCCTGTAAATTCAAAAATTTCAGACTGCGATCCCAGCTGATCGAAAAGGGGAGTCTGAAGACATTAATGCTGATACATAATAAGAGCCAGGATTATGATTCTGATGAAAAGAAATCAAGAGACCTTATCAAAGAAGAGTATAAAGCCAGGTTGAGATTCTGGAAGAAAGAGGAAGAGATTGATTGAGAACGCTTACAATGGAGAATCTTTGGAGAGAGCAAGCAGACTGATAAAGACTGAATGTTTGACAACCGAAGACTCGACACTGAATACTTGTTAACATCCAGGGGGAGTCTATTGGTGCATACGTCTGTCGACTTCGTCTTGTATCGAGTCTTGTATTGTAATAAATAGATCAGGGCACAGAAAACGAGAAATGTGATTTATAGGTAATTTCGCTTGAAATGACACAAGGTCATTTCAAACGAAATTAAGTGGTTAATTTCATTTGAACTCATATGTTAATTCCGTTTGAGTGATTCCGTGCGGAATCTAATTCCGCTTGAACGGTTTCAAGCGAAATTAGCAAGCCTATAAATACCTGAAGTGTCTAGACATTTGTAACGATTCGGATTCCGGTAGCGAAGCTCTGCCGAAGTGTTTACAGCATTGTAATCGATTTTATATCAATCTAAAGACAGTTTAAAGTGATTTCTTGTGCATTACAGCTGAAATAACACTGATACATCTGTTTCCGCCTTTTGTATTGGGGAAGACCTCTTCTGATCGACTCGTTTGGGTCACAAAACGATTCTACAACTTGGGAGCAACAACTTGAGGCAGGAATGTACTCAGCTTCATAGGTTGATGTAGCAACACAAGTCTGCTTCTTGCACTACCATGTGACCAGGCGATTTCATAAAAACTGACATCCAGCCGTTGTGGATTTACCGTCGATTTTGCAGCCACCAAAATCATAATCACTGAACACGATCAAGTCGAAGCTATCATCCCTAGGGTACCAGAGACCGGTGTTCGGGCAACCCTTCAAATAGCGGAAAATCCTTTTTACAGCTGCTAGATGTGAAGCCTTCGGGTTGGCTTGATATCGGGCGAGCAGGCACGTAGGATACATGATGTCGGGCCCCGAGGCTGTGAGATACATAAGAGATCCGATCATTGTGTGATAAAGTGAAGAGTTAATGCTTTCACCCTTCAAGTCTGGAGTAATCCCGTGATTTTGCGGAAGTGGGGTACCAATGGGCGTCGCTTCGGACATCTGGAACCGGCTCAAGATGTCTCTGACATATTTGGTTATCCCAGACTCTGGTTGTTGAACTTGTAGGCCCAAAAAGAAATTCATTTCCCCCATGGCACTCATCTCAAATTTCTCCTGCATAACACGCTCGAAGTCCCTACACAAAACATCGTTAGTTGAACCAAAAATAATATCATCTATGTATTCCTGAACCAACAGAAAATCTCCACCCTTTTCTTTGATGAAAAGAGTGCAATCGATAAGACCCTGGCAAAAACCATTCTCCAGCAGATAATAAGATAAGGATGCATACCAAGCTCTCGGTGCTTGATGTAATCCATAGAGAGCTTTGTTGAGCAACCAAACCCGATCAGGATGAATAGGATCTTCAAAACCCGGAGGTTGTTCGACATACACCTCTTCTTTAACCACACCATAAAGAAATGCACTTTTCACGTCTATTTGGTAAACCTGGAATCCTTTGAAGGAAGCATAGGCTAGAAAGATCAGAATAGCTTCAAGACGTGCAACCGGTGCATAAACTTCGTTGTAGTCTATCTCTTCTACCTGACGAAAACCTTGAACAACTAATCTCGCCTTGTTTCGGACAACTACTCCATGGTCATCTTTCTTGCATTTGAAAACCCAACGGGTGCCAATCTTCTTGTAGTTCTTAGGTTTCTCAACCAGTTTCCAGACACCTAGCTTCTGAAATTGTTGCAGTTCCTCCTGCATAGCTTCCACCCAAGAATTATCCTTTATCGCTTCATTCCGAGACCTTGGTTCTTCTTGTGAGACATAACACGCGAAGGACCAATCATTCTGTAAACCCGAATCTCTGATTGTTGCATACAAGCCAACATTGTTGTTGTTTCTCAACTGATTTCTCGTCTACACGCCACTTTGAACATTACCAATGATGTTTTCTTGAGGATGGGTATTATGGATTCTCGTTTCTGGATTATCCGAAACTGGAATATTTATACTCAGATTGTTGAAGTTGAGATCAACAACCAAATCAATACCCTGAACTGGCGAAGAGGATGATGCAGTAGCTTCTACTGTTTTAGGGCAGTCCTCAGGAGGTGTAGCCTCAGAAGTACCATGCACAACTGTTGTAGGAGCTTCTTGGTCTGCATCAAGAAATTCATCATCCTCTGAAGATTCGTTCAGTTCAGTAGCATCGTGAAAATCCTCATTCTCGAGAGCATTATTGTTAACGGAAGATGATTCTTGATTGTTGACAATAATTGAACGAACCGACGGTGAATCTGTTGTGTTGTCACTCTAAAAAAAAATCTATGCCGCAACATCTACTACTTCTTCTTCAATATTGAACGAATTGAAAAAGTCATCATACTCAAACATCCATGGCTGACCTGGACATCTGACTGGCAAAGTGTGCCTTTGTACTCTGACTTCAGACCATTCCTCGATCCTTTTAGTCTCGAGATTCCAAACTCTTAAATTCTGGGTGGCATACCCAAGAAAGTATCCCTCAATTTCTTTTGCCCCAAATTTTCCATCCGGATCGATCATAGTGCAAGGAGCCCAAACGGTTCAAGAAATTGTAAGTCTGGTTTCCGTTTGTGCAGTAGCTCAAAGCAGGTCTTGTTATGTCTTTTTACTGTAAGGACTCAGTTCATCGTGTAGCATGCAGAGGCCATAGCTTCACTCCAGAAGGGAATGGGCAACTGTGACTCTACTAACATAGTCCTTGTAGTTTTGATCAAAGTACGGTTTTTACGCTCAGCGACGCCATTTTGTTGAGGAGTGTATCTAGCACTGAATTCATGAAGAATGCCTTTGGATCTATAGAACTCCTCCATAGCACAATTCTTAAATTCAGTTCCATTGTTGCTGCGTATGCGTCTCACTTTCAAAGTATACAAATTCTCAATCGTAGTGATCAAGTTTTTGATAATTTCGAAAGTTTCACTCTTGTATGCCATAAACGCCACCCAATAAAATCTTGAATAATCATCTGTCACTACTAGGCAGTACGAGTCATTACTGATGCTTTTATGCTTGACCGGACCGAATAAATCCATGTACAGGCGTTCAAGCGACACTCCAACCGTGTTGATCTTCTTTATCGGGTGCGATTTCTTACTTTGCTTTCCTTTTTGGCATGAAACACAGACGTCTTAAAGATGAAAGTTCTTAACGAGAACACCAGTTACTAAATCATTCTTCACCAGATGATTAATTTTCCTTCGGTGAATGTGTCCCATCCGCCTGTGCCAAGAGATTGTTTCCTTTTCTACGGCTTTAAAGACAAAACATGTTACTTGAGCAGACGTTGTAATTGCTTAGCTCATATCAAGGACATACAAATCATTAATCCTTGGTGCTGATAAGAGAATCCAGTCTTTGGGGATCTTGAAACCGGGCTTTAGCACATAACATCCATTAGCATCAAAGTGTACTGAAAACTTCTTATCACAGATTTGAGAAACACTTAGAAGATTGTGATCAAGCTGTTGCACAAAGTTGATCTTGTCAAAATTGACAACACCGTTGGATACCATTCCTTCACCAGTAATATACCCGCTTTTATCTCTAGCAAAAGCAACATAACCTCCTCTAATAGATTTGACGTCGTAGAGAAGCCTCAAGTCGCTGGTCATGTGCCTTGATGCCCCACTATCAACAATCCAAAGAATACTAATAGTTCCTCCTGGAACACCCTGCACATTTACTCTAGCAAACTGCTCTATCAGCGGAAAGAGAGAGAGAGCCAATACATGACAGGGGGAGAGGTAATCCAAAGACTACTGATAGTTCCTCCTGGAACACCCTGCACATTTACTCAAATGATCAGTTGGAGATGGGGACCCAAGCCTTCGTGGACTTGGGTCTTCCATTTTCATCGACAAAAGTTATTTCAATTTCGCGATGATTTGGAAATGGTGATGCTCCCTGTGAGTTTGTGGCCAATTTAGGTTTCCATGTCTGTTGAGATTTACCAGTTTGATTGTTTGAAATTTTAACTTCGTGATTGTTTGAAGTTTTTGAAATTTCTAGTTTGACTGAAACAGGTTGTTTTTTAACCACATTGGTTTTAAGAGCCTTTTCAATTACCTTGATTTGCTTGCGTTTCTGTTTCTTCTCCCTTTCTTTCACAAGACGGGGATCTTGTTTTGGAGAAACATATCGCTTTTGGTAATTTTGCTCACGGGGAACATCAACTTTAGCTTTTAACTTATGAAGATATGGACAATTTCGAATGATATGTCCAAACTCACCACACTCGAAACATGATCTTCGTTCAACAAACCCCGAAGTATCATGTTGATGTCTCGTTGATGAACTTTGTGATTTCGAAGTACTTGGTCCTGAATTGTTTTGACCATTTCTTTTCAAAATTTTAACTTGATTAACATAATCTACGTTAGATTTTTTTTCAAATGTTTCAAGTTTATCGGTTCCTTTCGACTTCACAAAGTTCACCTTTTTGTTCATTCTCTGGTTCTTCTCCTTTCGACCTTGAGTTGTCGATTTTCCTTTTGGTTTAGTGTGATTTTGCTGAATTTTCTCTATTGATAATTTATGATTCCCATATTGTTTTTGAATTTCAGCTTTTGGAATCGAAGGACATTGTGTTACCACAACTCGTGAACTTGACTCTCCAAAAAACTTATTAGTCGAATCCTCAAAAACTTTATTGATTAAAGATTGATTTACATGTTTAATCGGAAAATCTTTGTTTGAATAAACTCTATCATCACCAACTAAAGTATACAGCAAATTCACACTCTCAGACTCTTGTGTAGAGGTGGACTCTTCCATAACAGTCTTAGCAGGTTTTGCGAGAGGATCACATAGAATATGATTCTCGAGAGGTATGTCCTCTTCTTTGATTACCGCATCAGACTGTGCTGAGTCAGTATCATGTGATTCATCATCTGAAGAATCAGCATCCTCAACAATGACTGGAGGATCCTGATTTTGTTCAGCAGTTGACACTTTCGTATCTGCTGACACATCCGAATCTGATGATACTTCCGTTTTGTAACCAAGTCCAGCTACGAATTCCTCAACATCTAAAGGAACAGATGGCTCAAATTTAGGTTTATCCTCCTTATCAGGCATTGTGGTATAATTATGTCTAATAGGTGGAGGACACTTCTTATATCCAATGCACGTGACATCATTCTTCTTTTTATGTATGTCAATGATGTGATCCAGCACATACCTAGAGTTTGAGTAACTATCTAACCTAAGCTGGATCACCTCATTTTCAAACTTTACACAGGCCAACTCCTTTTGTGCTTCCTTGAGCCTAGTGATGTAATTGTTTATAGCAGTTTGTTTTCTTGAAACTGTTTTTACTAGCTCGGACTTATCTGCTTTTAATGTGTCAATTACCTTTTTAAATTCCTTTTCATGATTTTTAAGGAACTAGTTGGCCTCTGTGCATTTTGAAAGATCCACGATCAATTTTTGATTGTGGATAAATGTCACGTTATACTTGCTTTGCAAATCGTCATATTTGCTTTGCAAGTCAGACAGTCTAGCACCTAAATCAACACAATTATCACATTTATCAGATTTTAGTTCATCGACACGTACCTGACTTGACGAACCGCCAACATTAGCCATAAAGGCTGAATGATTAGAAGAAGAAGAAGAATAATAATAATCAGCTTGATCCACCAGAATTGATCTTCGGTCATTCCCTGCTTTAGCTTCACTCAAAAGCTTCTTAACATCTGCATCAATGGTCTTATGTGACACTTCATCCATGCCGTCTTCACCTGAACTTGAGGTTTCCTTATCTGAGCTTCCACTATAACTAGAACTGTCTTTATCTGAAGATTCTCCACCACACGCTTGTTTTAGATCCTTGACAACTTCAGCAAAGCAAGTTGTTCCACCCTGATCACCGCTACCTAGTGGAATTGACCAGTCACAACCTTCATCAACTTGTACCACAAGAGCTCGGTTGTTGTTTAATGGGCCTGCTTGATGAGAATTGTTTGCAGACATAAAGGCACGTTCATTATTCCTGGTCTGATTCTGATTCTGTTGATTGTCTTGATTTCTGAACGGATTCTGGTTCCCATGCTGAGCTGGCTTAGTACATTCACGTTTGAAATGGCCTCGTTCACCACAGTTGAAACACTTGACCGCTTGCTTATCGAACCCACACTTGGTATCTTTCCTGCTTTCCAAGTTGGTTCTACCAGTTATTTCCATGAAATCTTTTGCTCGCCTCACTGCACTAGCAAATGCCTACTTGATATCCATCAAATCCATTTCATCCTTATCGATTTGCTGATAATCTTCCTGAGTCAAATTGATGTTCCCAATTTGTCCTGCTACTAACCCACAGTATGCGCTCACCAAAGTGTTTAGAAGCTTCATATGTTCCTTCGCCACATCAACACTCACTTTTGAGAAACTTGAAGTGTCTAGCCGAACTGTGCTTGGATTAGTTGACGGACCAGCATTGACTGTTGATGAAGTGTTTCCATAACAGGCTTATTGTTGACCTTTGTAGTTTGGATCAAGAAATGATGGTACTCCAGTAGGCTGATAGCTTTGCTGTGAGGCAGCTGGTTGTGGTGTTCCATACATATCGGTGCTCAAGACAAAAGCCGTTTGTAGCTGAGCATGTTGAGCAGGTCTTGCAACCGTGCTAGTACCTCCACAATTTCCGTAGTACATCTCAGGATTTTGTGGTACCGACACTCTTTTTGCTTTCCTGATTTCCTCTTGATTTTTGTTCTCCAAGAGTTGAATAAAATCATGGATGTTGGTTGTTGCTAACGTGCCATTATACTTCAGAATCTCCAAGAAACCACTCCATTGAGCTGGCAATGCATCGGCAAACTTTGCGACCACCTCTTCTGGAGTTACCACGGCCCTAAAATTACCCATTTCACTCGGCAGATGATAATATCGACTTGGCATATCTCCCAGTGACTCCCTTTCCATACACATGAAGCCGTCGAATTCCTTTTTGAGCCGATCATGTCTCAGCTTGCATGACGGCACATTTCCTTGACCTCTCGCCTTTAATGCATCCCATATACTTTTTGTCGTTTTGAATCTCACAAACTGATGATAAATATCTTTCTTTAAGGCTTGAGTTAGAATTGAAAATGCTTTCTTTTCTAAATCATATGCCTTTTTGTCATCGACAGAAAGATCTGCAAATGTCGCGGCATTTGAACCAGCTTCTTCAAGTGCTTGATCGAATTATGTGGTAAAAGACAACCACAACTCCGTGTTTTGCCCAAGAATATACGTATGAAATCTCTCTTCCCAACCGGGATACTCGTTCATATGCATCAGTTTTGGTGGACGGTTATTACTACCGGTTTCATTTTCGCTCAAAAGAAGACTTTGTATACTTTGATTTTGGTTAGTAACAAATGCCCACTAGTTTGCCGTAATAGAACTCATTTGTGATGAGGACGAGGTTGTGGGAGACTGAGCCCAAGAAGGCACTAAACCTTTACCCGTATACATATCCGCATTAGGGTCAGGTTTCCAACCCCACCAATCTGAACTCATGACGAATTGAAAAGAAATAACTTAAATACCAACTGTGAACGAACCAATATCCACCAAAGATAAAAACCAGACAAACAATTGTTTCTCAAGCCCAACTGTAAAAAGAATTACTAGGCCCCAAATACAAAATATAATTTACGATACAAATAATCAAATCAGATGAAACAACATTTTTCGTGGGAGCCCAATGAAAATAGCCCAATGAAAAACCATATTACACAAATAATGATTAAAGGAGGCCCACTGGTAAACCCATTAAATTCCATGAAGAACTGGAGGGTTTTTCGTGAGGTCCAAAGAAGAATAAGTGTTTCGTGGAAAGATAAAAATGATCAAACAAACTCACGAAAGATAGGCTGAAGAATAATTGATGGGCTGGAAGTTGTCTACGAAGAATAGATGTGAAACTGGGCCCAATTTTCACCAAAGATTATTTTGAGCCCACTCCTAATTTCAACGAAAAATGTAAAGCCCAAAGAGTAAAATCCCACTAGACACTTAATTGGGTTTTCCGTGAGAATGAGATAAGGAGCAGTTTTTTTGTTGACCAAGGATTTTCGTAGGAATGGAAGTCTGACAAGGTTGGTGATAGTAGGTGAGAAAGTTCTGATTACAGCAAAGTCTTATCTTTTGACAGAATGGTGGGTTGGTAAAAGTTGGTGAAAATATTCAAAAATATTTTAGCTTTTCAGAAAACGTATGGAACTTATCTTTCCACAGAGAATTCTGGTTACTTTTCCGGTTAAATCGCTTTGCCGGAAAAATTTTCGAACACGACTTTTTTTTTTTCGCAGAAAATTTCAAGAAAGACCTGATTTTAACGTTTCTCCATGTATTTAAACAAGGTTTTTATAAAATTTTGAGCAAACAACAAGTTTTTCAAGTTTAACCCATTATACATTCAAAGCACATAAACTTACTGAGAAACCTTCAAGAAAAAATGTTCGAAAAACACGACACACGACTTGTTTTATCTTTTTAAAAGTTTGCTTAAAGGATTAAAAAAATTAAAAAATAAAATGGCAAATTACCATTTTAGCCCTAAGACACCCCAGTCTAGGCCTAACTTATGGCTAAAATGGTAATTTGCCATTTATAAAAGGGTTTTAAAAAAAACCCTTTATATACATACGCCTCATATAGGCCTATACTAGGCATCTAAGAGATGCAAAAAAGACCAATTTACCCATGCGTACAGCCCCAAATCAGGGGTAAAATGGTCTTGTTCATCTATACGCCCCGTATAGGCCTATACGAGGCATATACGCGGCATATAAGACAAAATATGACATAATCAAATATTCTCTTGTAAATTGAAAAAGGTTATACACGACGTATAGACCTATACGAGGCGTATATGAGGGTGTGTGAATAGGCATTTGGGTGTGTGAATATGTAGACCCTTGCTTTTTTATTCCTTGACAATTGATATGGCAAAGGAAATCAGTTACATAACAAACCTTCACTTGTCCATTTGTGGGTGGGGGAGAGGCACCTTATGGGTAAGGGTTCTAACCTTCACTACAACATCGCTGCCAACCCCAAGGGTAAGGGTTAAGGTTAAGTTCTTGTGGAAGCCACAAGGGTAAGGGTTAATCATTGGGATGTTTGATGAGTTTAAGTTTTAAGGGTGTGTGTGATTGGTGGGTGGAGTAAAAGAGTAGGGTCCATGGTTTAAGGGTACTTGGGGTAGGGTGCCGCTAGTGTTTTGTAGTGCACGGGTACTTTGTAAAGAATTTGACATGGCGCCAGTTGATTGGTTGAGGCAAGTGTAGTACCCTTGGGTGCCCCTTCCCCCTTATCCAACCAAAATAATACTTTGTTCCCCATCCCTACTTTACATATCATGAAGACACGAGACTAGTATGTGGATTGCACGCCTGGTCAGTGTGCAAGAAGTATAGGATGCTCATGAGACCATGAGAATCATCACATGTATGTCTGGACGAATTGGGAAATAGGGGTCGTGTGGGAGGGAAGGGGTCCAACGATTCTTTAAGTACGAATCAAACAAGTAAGAATGAATGGTAAGAATGAAGATGTTTGAATCCGTAAGTAAGTACGAATCAAACAAGTCAGAATGAAATTAGGGAATGAAAAGTATGGATGAAAAATAAACTCGTAGGTGGGTACGGATTAAACATGTATGAACACGCTTGGGTACGATTGTAGCCAACTGATAAAAACGTGAATCAGAAAGTACGTACGAGTTAAGTTTCTGAAAAAGTCAAAAGAAGATGATGATGATGATATTGTTAGTTAGAAAGCAAGTAATGTTAATATAACATGAAATGTTTGATATGCTAACTAAACAAACCATCGAAAGTTGTTGTCGTGATAAATAAACATATATGCATTGTGTGAATAAATTATTGAATAAAGCTATGAAATGTACATATTGGAAAAGTAATTCATGAGAGAGTTAGAATAAATGACGGTTAAGACCTGGACGAATAGCTTAAGTATGGACAAAAATGGAAGGTTTTTGCAAGAAAACGTTAAAATGATGAAATGGCTTTTTGTAAGTATGTTCGAACTGAAAATAAGTACAGCACGTACTCCAAAATGTATAAACAATAAGTAATAAATAGCGGTTGACTTTGAAAAGTCAAACTATAGAAGTTGACGATAATTAACGAGCTATAAGAATAGTTCGTCAGAAACAAAAATGAACAATGTAGTATAGCTTATAAGTAAGAAATTGTGAAAGAATATAGGTGAGTTAACACCGAATACAATGAATGAAAGAATGGAAATGATATGTCAAGGAACGGTCATGTATTGACCCGTTGTGAACGGGTCAAACGAATGGAAATGATATGCTAAGGAACGGTCATGTATTGACCCGTTATGAATGGGTCAGATGAACTAATCTTTTTAGAAGAATCTAGAAAGGATTAGTATGTAAACAAGATGATTTGATAAACGCCATACTTGAAGGAATTTGAACGAAATATGCTAATCCTTAATTTTGTAGATAAGGGTGGTAAAACTCCCGGTGTGATAAAACCAGTAGAGTTGGGAAGGATGTGCACGAGCGAAAGCTCATCACACGGATGAATGAGGTCAATCCGGTTATGCTATGGACTCGTGAAGGAGCAGTCTGATCCGGGTCGCGGATCATTGGTTTATGCAATGAAATCAAGGTTAGTATAATGTTTAGTTCTTGATTGATAAGTAAGAAATCGAAGATTGATTAGTACTTGTGAATGAAATGAACGGTAGGATAAATATGGCATGGTATGAAATGTTCAACTTTTAATAATCAACATAAGAAGATATTTATGGCAGTAAGAGGAAATCCCAAAATCCTTGAGTGAAAATTTGGACAAATTGGTTAAAAGCTCGTACGATGCACTTGCACGACATACTTGTTTAGTAGAATAAGTAGTGCATGAAAAGAGTTAATAATAAAGTGATATGAATGAATTGAATTGAGGCTAGACTAGACTTAAAGGTGTACGTAGTACAAGTAACGATAGCAAATGTAGAATGATACTTCATTTGTGTCAAGTACGAATAAGTAAGAATAGAAAGGGTAATATTGTTGTAGTATCAAAAGATCATTGAATGTTTATAGTATGCGTATGTTGATATGTTGATCCCTCATATAATTATGAAATTAATTAGAATAAACGTTAGTAGTGGAATGTTGTAGTTCGCTCAAGATGAATGAAAATGAAATAATAACTACCTAGTGATAGCGTCAACCCTAAATCGATGTTGATATTAAGTGTGACATTTATGCTTGTGTAATCAGTATATAACTCCAAACAATTCAAATTATCAATGAAACAATGTGTTTTGATCCCAAAATTTGTTTATTTATGTTTGACATTTTGCACGTTTCGATTTTGTTCGATTTCAAACTCTTAAACATTTTCTGGAAAGTTATACGCGAACTATTACGTAAACGTAATCAGTTTAATGCGACATACACTCAGTAACAGTTACATAAGCTAAACATACCCTAAATATCCTTTACATAACTTAGAAATGAGTTTTGAAGTATTCGGTATGGCAAAAACAAGTTTATTCGATCACAGGGACTATTTGCGAGAAACTGCAAAAGTCTGCCGATTCGCATAGCAACGTACACTCCGGAACAATGTCATAAGCTAAACATACCCTAAATACCCTTTACATAGCTTAAAATAAGTTTTGAGGGATTCGGTATGTGAAAATACGCTTATTTGATCACAGGGACTAAAAGCGTCAAAACAGTGAAAGTATGCAAATGCGTGCATATCTCGCGTTCTGACCATACCCGGACATCCAAAATTTTTTGTAATAATTAAAATATTGTATTTTAGTGATGGGAATGTAAAAATACCACTCTTCGCGTAATTTGGATCGTTTTCGCATCTGTTCGAGTTTCGTCGTAATTAACCAAAAAACGCGATCGTACGATCACACGAACCGACATCCCTGATATTTCCAAGTATATTTCAAGTCCCCTATGCTTTAACATCCTTATAAAGCCCTGAAATTGGGTTAACGGGGGTTAAACGCGTCGAAAAACAAGTTTCGGGCTGCATGGACCAATTCAGCCAAACATTGAAACTTTAGAACAGCAGTTGTCTGGCGGGGCGTTACTCTTGAGGCCAGATGGGTTGCGGGGCGCGACTCCTTGAGATGGCAGAATCTATTTTCTATTTAAAACAACTGGTTTGATGGTTTTGGCTGCTTGTTTCCTTGTTTGAGGACCAAGTAAAGTGTTCAACAAGCCCCCTAATCTGTTCGTAACACATGTATGGTGTGGATCATTCCTTGGAGAACACATTTACACTTGCAATGATCATGGAAATTCATGAAATACTATAAATACCCATGTCTATCAACCTTCAAACTTGCTCATGTCCCATCTTCTTCTCTATAAGCTCTAAGTAGAGGCTACCACATTTGTTGGAGGCTTCTTACTTGAGTTTTCTAGTCTTCTTTCAATCCTAGAACACTTGTAAGTGTTCTTCCTAGTCTTGTTTATTTATTTCAAGCTAAAAGTCAAACAGTGTTTGACTTTCAGCTTTGACCATAAATTGGTCAAGACAAAGTTCGTTTGAACTCTGCAACGTGATCGTAATCACGATGGTTATAGTCCCTTGCGACTATACCTACTGATTACCACGTTGACTAGTCGAAGTGACGAGTCAAAGTTTCGGTCAAAATGCACGATTATGTGCATTTTGCGACGGAACTATTTTCGGGTATCAAAACACTTTGTTTTGATACCAAATCAGTTTTCTAACTTTGTTAAACATGTTTTAACATGTTTAACTCGTCACTTCTAGTTTAGTGCTTATTTAGGGTCGTGAGTCAAGCGGTCTTAACAACCGCTTAGACTTTCGAACCCGACCCGTTTGGTCGATCATTAGGATCTGACCAAACACATTATGTGACCATAGTTGTATAGGGAATAACCTTCCGAGGTTATACCTTATGGTCACTTCGTTTATTTAGTTGTATGATAGGTAGTTTATATGCCTTAGGAAAATGACCAAAATGCCCTTTTTGCGCATAAATTCAATTTAAGCATATGTAAGCTAAATTTTGACACTTAAACTGATTATGCAACATTATTGAACATGTTTAGGCATATAAAACTTATCATAGGACTAGTTAGACTATCCAAACGCGCTTTTACTCAAACGACACGTTAAAGTAGCATAAACTACCTTAACGAGTCGTAAGGGGTCATAAGCACTTAGGATTACTTTCAAATCAGAATATAGGCTTAAACCATTTCATATGAGTTCCAACAATCATTTGGTTTACAAGACCTCATTCTATCCGATCTCCCAATTTAGGTCCCGACTATTAACATAGTGATTCCATACTAGGTGCCACTTGATTCCTTGACTTCCCGAGCTTTGTTAGTTCACTAGATCAAGGATACTTGCAATCTCAAGTGAGTACATAGTCCCCTCTTTTACTTTTTTCAAATATTTTGGGGTGATACACATGTGCCTACGTGTTACTTTCATGCTTTTCATGACATATACTTGCTATGTTCATCTAGTACACATATAGAACATGATTTCAATTATGTTTTGCTATGTATGTTGACTGAGCATGCTAGCACATTGATTTCAAAGATACTTTTTGTGGCATATGTTTACTCAGCATATGAGCACATTGATTTACATTGCATTTTGCTATGTATGTTGACTGAACATGCTAGCACATTGATTTCATGGACATTTCTACTTTGTACGTTTACTTATCATACTTAGTACATGGTTTTTACATGACATGCTTACATTGGTTATGATATTCGGTATGTTTAACGGGACAAGAATATATTCATTAACATTGAGCACGCTGCTCGGTAGTATCTAATGGTACCATAGGACTAGACAAATCCCGTTCCCCGCTTCGTAGGTTTGTTTGGAAGTAGGGAATGACAGAATCCGCATACATTTTTGATAAACCTTTAACTTGATAAGGGTTTATCCGACAGTCTCATGGCTTGAATGTATGCGATAAACACAACTACATAAATGTTCATATCAAATAAAAGCATTGGTTTTCAAAACATAACTTTTGATTTAAACTTTTAGTTTATTCAAAGACATTGTTTTGTACATGACAGTTGGTTACACAAGACATTTTGACATTATTTACATGTGGTTTGAGTAAAGTCTTTTTACTTGCCATGCAAGACATTTGTTATACAAGACATGGTTTATACCTGACATTGTGACATTAGACATTGTTTACACATGACATTTGACATTGGTTTTAACAAGACATTTTTGGTGGTTATTGGTAAGTGATTTAAATAAAGAGGGGTGTGTAATATGATAAAACCATGGTGGATACGCCGCTTGTACTTCCTATATATAAGTGCTTTCATGATACATTTCGTAGCGTTATCTAAACCACTTCGACAAAGACAAAGACATGATATATTATTCGCAAGGCATTGTTTTACAAATGACATATTTTATACAATTCATTTCATTTGGTTAATTATTTAACCATACATCATTCTTTTATATCATTTGATTTTCATATTGATTTTCACATGATTTTATAAAAGAAAACATTTTAATAGATCCATGACTACTTTTTGTTAAACACTTATTTTAACTTTCAAGTCACGAGTCTTTCAGCAACAAAACCTATGTATCTCACATGCATTTTTATGCTAACGTACCTATTTTCACATGTGTTTCAGGAGCTAATGTATGAGGACGATCATGACACACTTAGGCGAACTTGGGCCTTAGTGACTTAAAATGAAGCAAGACAATTTAATTTACGTTATGTTTTCAGTTTAATTTCAAGATAATGTAAACATCTATTCTAATAAAACCAAACTTTAAATACCATGTGTTATGAAACAATAATTCTGTTACTCGACTCCCCAACGTTTCCGCCGCGGTTTGTTGTTTTACGCGGTCGGGGTGTGACAGAAGAGTTGGTATCAGAGCTCATGGTTATAGGGAATTAGGTCATTAGTAATGCTTTGACCTTGACTATAACCTTTCTAGGACCCTAACACAAGTCACTGTGTGTCGTTTGTTTGTTTTAAGGTAACGAACAAATAACCACCATCCTTACATTTTGCTGATATTTATGACATCTCATTTTTCATCATATCATCTCACTCATTTTCTCTCATGTTTTCCTCTTTTAGAATGCCTCCTCGACGAAACATACAACAACCTGATGCCGAACTGGCAGCTATCATAGCACAGCAGATGGCTGCTATGCTACCAAATCTCATTACTCAAATTAACCAAGCCAACAACAATAACAATAATGCACCTGCTCCGTACAACTTTACACAGTTTAATTCGGCTAAACCGCTCAAGTTTAGTGGTTCTGAAGGAGCAACTGGGCTCTTACAGTGGTTTGAGAGTCTTGAGCGTACTTTTCGCCATGTTCAGTGTCCTAACAATCGTAAAGTCGAGTTTGCTTCTAGTGTGTTTCAAAAGAGGGCGCTCACGTGGTGGAACGGAGTGATGAGAGATCAAGGTGCTGATATTGCTATGGGTCAAACATGGGAGGAACTCAGGGCTCTAATGATGAAAGAGTTCTGACCTCGTCACGAGTAGAGGGCACTTGAAAATGAGTTCCATGACCTTAAGCAAGACAGTGGTGAACACCGTGCTTATACCCACAGATATGAGGAGTTAAGCTTGCTCTGTCTGACGATGGTCACGCCTTTAGACAAGGTGATTGAGAAATACATTGACGGTTTGCCAGATCCTGTTCATGATATTGTCACTGGTAGCAACCCTACTACCGTCCGACAGGCCATCGAGCTCGCTGCTACCTTGACTGACTCACAAGTCAAGAAAGGTAAACTCCACAGAAAGGGTAACGAGAAACAGTCCGACAAGACTGAGAAACAAAAGGGCAAGAAAGCTGAGTCTTCGAAGAAATCCAGGAAGTATATGGCTTCCAAGAATTTCGCTATGGTGGCACAACCAAATCAGGCAGCTCCAAATCAGCCTGCATAACCACCAGCTAAGAAGCAGTATGCTGGCAATGCACCCTTATGCAACAAATGTAACAGCCACCATCAACCCCATGTATAATGCCGCATCTGCACTAACTGTGGAAAATCTGGTCATCTTGCCAATAGTTGTCGTTTCGCTCCTGCACCGAATCAAGCAGTTCAAAACCCTGCTCAGCAGCCTGCACGACCTCACTATCCTCTTGGTTCATGCTTAATTGTGGGGATCTGACCCACTACAGGAACCAATGCCCGAAGTTGGCAAATGCAAATCAGGCTCAGGCTCGTGGACGAGTCTTTAACATGAATGCACATGAGGCGCGTGCAGACAACGAGGTGGTGAATGGTACGTTCTTTGTTAACAACCAACCTACTTCTGTTCTTTTTTATTCGGGTGCCGATAAAAGTTTTGTATCCTTAGCTTTGAGCCTTTGCTTTCCATGACTTGAACAAAACTAGGAAAGCCCTTAACAGTAGAAGTAGCTAGTGGTGAACCCGTTGTACTCGATTCTGTCATTCGAAATTGCCAGTTGAACCTTAATAACCATCTTTTTCTTATTGACCTCATGCCAATGCAACTTGGAAGCTTCGACATTATAGTAGGAATGTATTGGTTAGCCAAATACCATGCAAAGGTGGTTTGTTTTGATAAAATTGTTTGTGTGCCTCTTTCAACTGGTGAGATCTTAGAGGTTCATGGTGAGAAACCTGCTAGTAGTCTTAAATTCATGACATGTACCCAAGCCCAAAAATACCTACGAAAGAATTATGTGGCCTTCTTGGCACATGTCGTAGAGGAGAAAGGCAAAGATAAGACTATTCAAGATATCCATGTTGTTCGGGATTATCCCGAGGTATTTCCTGAAGAATTACCTGGTTTACCCCCAGTGCGAAAAGTTGAGTTTCGTATTGATCTTGTACCTGGTGCAAATCCTATTGCTAAATCTCCATATCGTCTTGCACTGTCTGAGATGCAAGAGTTATCTAAACAGCTTCAGGAACTCTCTGACAAAGGATTCATCCGTCCAAGCTTTTCACCTTGGGGTGCTCCTGTCCTATTTGTGAAAAAGAAAGATGGATCTTTCAGAATGTGTATCGATTACCGTGAGCTCAACAAACTCACAATCAAGAATCGATATCCCCTACCTCGCATTGATGATCCCTTTGATCAGCTACAATGTAATATCCGAAAAAAACGAAAATTAAAAGAATAATAATAGCAAAATAAATAAATAATAACAATAAATAATAGTTCTTTTAAAGTTCCTTATATTAAAAAAAATATATATATATATATATACATATAAATGGTAAAAAAAATATATGAGAAATTATGGAATATCAAATATGTAGTTAGTTACGTAAAACAACATATCAATATTAAAATTGATTATAGAACTCATGGATAAACATGAAGATATTCGAGTCATATGCATACGTGGAGAATTTAAGAAGTGCCCTCTTACAAAGTCACCATCTGGCCAAAAAATCATTAGTCTAAAAGAAAAAAAAAACTATGTATACCATCACCACTCCAGAGCCACCCCATGACTCTCGGTCAGCCCATAGGCCACCACCCCTGTTAGAGTATCAAAATATTACTAAACCACCTGAAAAACAACCAAATCAGCCTTTCTGTTAGCTGTTGTATGTTGTCTTTCTTTGATCCATTAGAAGCGCCGAAACCCGCCATCATGGTCACCCTCCTTATTCCGGTGAAATAGAAAACCGACACATACCAATGAAACCGTCATCCGTGTCCACTACCTCCATTATGTTGTCACCTTCCGACCACACCGCGGTGGACATCACCACGCAACAGATATTTCTCAGACACGGTTCGTATCTCCGGCAATGCTTCCTTATTGCGATCTATTATTCATCTCAAGCCTCAGGTAATATTATATTCCGATACGTTTTTGTTTTTATTTACGTACATATAAATTCTAATCAAAATTGTACAAAGTTGGCAACATGCGTTCTGTCATCTTTCTTCAAATGAAGAAGATGAAGTTATTATATTTGTTATTTTATTATTTTGGTTAACATGAACCACTAAGAATAAGTCACAACTTTGACTCAAGCATTTGTTTCTCAAAATTTATATATATGTTATTCTTCACATTATGTTCATATTATGAGTTATGTTATTTTTCTTGTCTTATGTTCATAAAAACGTCAACTGTATATGTTGCTTACTAACTATAACTTTTTCATTTAATAAATTGTAGTCACTTCTTTAACTTATGAATTGGAATTTGCTTTGTAATTTATGATTATAGTTTTACTTTATTAAAATACAAACTTTAGAAAGAGTAAATTGGACACTAATTCTATTTAACAAAGCTTAATTAGTTATTGTATCAGAATAAGTTATTAAAAGTCTTTATCATAAAGTAGCTGATTATTATGTGAATTTAAAAAAAAACAATTACTTTTAAGACACAATTAATATTGTATAAAAATATCATATAGGTCAACATTTAAAAGTTTTTACGAAAGTTGTTAGTCGGACGTTATTAACCGTCCCAGGCATGAATTCTATTTAAGTGTCATTATTTACAAGAATAGATAAATTTAATGTTGCAGAAGTCTTAAAACAAAAGGCTTCAAATTTTAACTTAATATAAGGTAATTAATAAAAAAAAGTAATTGTTGATATACTATTTCGAACCGACAATTAATGAGAACCAAACATAATTAACTGGGTATAACTTGTATGTAGATAATTACAAAAGTTCATAAACGGGCTGACATCACTTGGGAACATAAAAGGTACGGATCCTTACCCCACTCCTTGTTATTTCATACTCCATTGTTACACACCCGTTGAATTAATATATCTAATTTAAAACTCTTCACATCTTTGGATTATCGATTCATTTGACTGTTCGCTGGATTCCTATTCTAATCATAACATTGGATTTAGCTTTCATGTCATGCGATAGTATTATGTTTAGTTGTACTCATTATCGCATGTTCCAATATATGTTACGCCTTGTTATGATAATATATTTGCGATAAGTTATGTGAATAAGACCATTTGTACTCTGATACCCTGAGTGTCGCTTCTCGTGGAGTGTCCCACGGGCATGTTGTTGCGGCATCGACATCTTGTGCTCCTTCCGTGACGGAGAGATCAGTTCACGGCGTCCCTAGGTACAAGTGAGGTACAAAGCTACTAGGAGGCGTATGGATCGATCCTAGGATTTAAGTTAAGGAGGTGGATACCGGGTATGCCAACTCGCCATCTCGTGTGATAATTATGCAGGAGTAGCTACCTGTGTATTGTCACGTTTTATGTTTGGCTCATGGGTACATCTGTATAATTTAAATTATGAAATTTCGTTACTTGCATCGTATCATTTTAACATAAAGTTCCATCCGGATAGCATTTCATATAAAGCATTATTTGTTATTTGAGCCTATTACTCCGTACTGAGCATTTGGCTCATTCCGTAAACTTCTTGTATGCACAGGTTCACAAGTTACTTCGGGCGGGGTAAAGAGAGAAGAATAAAGCCTAGAACTAAATCTGAAGATGTTAGTTAATCAAGTCGAATGTGTCCGCTTGTATATTAACCTTAAGTTTAGTAGTCGTGTGGTTGTATCCTTGTCAAATAAATAAATGGAATTATGACTTTTGTTTATGATACCACTGTTATTGTGACACGTCAGCCCTTCCGGGTTGGGGTTTTACAGCTATGGTATCAGAGCAAAGGCTCTTTCCTGTAGAAAACTTAAAGATAGTAATTAAAAACCTGTGAGGAATGGGTAGATATTTATGATAGGATTCAACTTGGTCTCGTATATTTTTTTTTCTTTTCTAACTCCTACGTCTATTTTTATAGATGCCTCCTCGTCGTCAGCCTCGTAGGACTACTCGCACTAACCATGTACGTAACAACACTTCTTCGAACGAGACTCCAGTTGATCCAAACATAATTAATGCTATCAACCAGACTGTTGCTGGTTTGCTTCCAAACCTGGTTGCTCAAACAGCTGAGGCCGTTATTCAACAAACTCGTCATCCAGAATGTACTAACACGAATCCAGTCTCTGGTGGAGAGATTCGTGAGAATGCCACGAACCATACTACTTATAGTATAGACATATGGATCGCTAAATTCCAAAAACAAAAGCCGAAGTCCTTTAGTCACGCTACTAATCCAATCGAAGCAAGAAACTGGATAGCTCATGTTGAAAAGATCTTCGGAGCTCTTGGAGTTCCGGAGCAATACAAAGTTAGATTGGCTACCTACAAACTTGAAGATGATGCATAAACTTGGTGGGAAGGATATAAGCAAGTCAAAGGAGGGGATGATTTCGATGCTAATCTTTCGTGGGTCGACTTTCGTACCATCTTTTACGACAAGTATTTTTCTACTGCTGATAAAGAAGCTTATATAAAGGAGTATGCAGTGATTCGACAGGGGAGTGATGAACCAGCCTCTAAGTTCATTACTCGATTTTCAAGGTTGGCTAGTATTGTAGGAGACGTTGTAGGATCAGCAGAATCCCAGGTAGAGAAATGCAAGTGGGCAGTCAATGATCGAATTCGGAAGTCGATCATGTACATGAAATTTAAGGATATCACCGAAGTTGCTGATGCTATCAAAACTTTTGAGTTCGAGAGGAAAGAATTTTTATATCGAACTGGGGATAATAAGAAGAGAAACAGAGAAGGACAATTTAAGCAGTCAATCGGCCAATCATCCACTACGCCATACCATCAAGATCGCAAAGTGCAAGGAAATCAAAACTTTGGAAATCAGGCACGTCCATGGCAACCTAGACCACAAAATCCGAGGCCCGCTCAAAACCAGATTCAGTTGTATGCAGAACCTATTAGAGCACAACCATTTAATCAACATCTAAACCTGAATCAAACTACATACCCTCTATGCAATACTTGTGGTAAGAGACATCAGGGCGTATGTCACCGAGGTACAGGAGCCTGCTTTAGATGTGGCCAAACTGGACACATGATCAAGGAGTGTACTAAGAAAGACACTAAGAAGAATAACCGACCAAATGCTGCACCACCCAATGTTGGAGGAAGAGTTTTTGCACTTTCTGCTACTGACGCTGCTAATGCCCCAGGTACTGTCTCTGGAACCCTTCAGCTTGGTGAACGTAGTATCTATGTGTTATTCGATACAGGAGCGACCCATTCTTTTGTATCCCACTCGTTTACTAAGTACCTTCCGATAAGACCAGCTCTCTTAAATCATACTTTAACCATTTCCACTCCCACGGAAAATTCATCCGTAATCACTCATGTATATAAAGATTGTCCTATCCGTATTGAATCTATTGTGTGTAAGGCAGACCTATTTCCAATACATATGTGTGACTTTGATGTTATTCTCGGGATAGATTGGTTGTCTCGACATCACGTAACTATAGATTGTCATTCCCGCCGTGTTATTTTCGGTGATCTTCATCATCCTGATATTATATATCAGGGAGCTCAAGCTCATAAATCTCTTAAAATTATCTCTGCGCTCAAAGCTCGAAAATTCATATCAAACGGCTGTGCTGGATTCCTAGCATCGGTTAAGGATACTTCTGCTAGTGTTAATAGTATCGATAGCCATCACGTTGTCCATGAATATCCTGATATATTTCCGGATGAACTACCGGGATTACCACCTGACCGTCAGGTAGAATTCACCATCGACTTGATCCCTGGTGCCGAACCTATTTCTAAAGCCCCGTACCGTATGGCCCCGATGGAACTGAAGGAGTTGAAGGAACAATTGCAAGAATTGTTAGATCTGGGATTCATAAGACCTAGTGTTTCACCTTGGGGTGCTCCGGTCTTATTTGTGAAGAAGAAAGACGGTAGTATGCGTTTATGTATTGACTACCGAGAGCTGAACAAGATTACTATTCGTAATCGGTATCCTTTGCCTCGCATTGATGATCTCTTTGATCAACTTCTGGGTGCTCAGTTCTTCTCAAAAATCGACCTGAGGTCCGGGTATCATCAGCTAAAGATCATGAAGGATGATGTTCCTAAGACCGCCTTTCGTACTCGTTATGGTCATTACGAATTCTTGGTTATGCCCTTTGGGCTAACTAACGCACCCGCAGTCTTCATGGATTTGATGAATCGAGTATTTCACAAATTCCTAGATAAATTCGTTATTGTCTTTATCGATGACATTCTGGTGTATTCTAAGAGTCGTGAAGAGCATGAAGCACATCTACATGCAGTACTTGGAACCTTGCGGCATGAGAAGTTGTACGCTAAGTTTTCCAAATGTGACTTTTGGCTTAGCCAAGTGGCATTTCTAGGTCATGTCATATCAGCAGAGGGAATTATGGTAGACCCAACAAAGGTTGAAGCTATTACAAAATGGCCAAGACCCACTTCTGTTACCGAAATACGAAGTTTCTTGGGTCTTGCTGGCTACTACCGAAGATTTGTTGAAAGATTTTCGGTCATTGCGTTACCACTCACAAAACTCCTAAGGAAAGGGGTGAAGTACTCATGGAATGAGGAACAAGAGAAAAGCTTTGAAGAATTGAAGAAACGACTCGTATCCTCCCCCATACTTGCTCTCCCTTCTGGATCAGGAGGTTACCAAGTCTATAGTGATGCCTCAAAGAAAGGATTAGGTTGTGTGCTAATGCAACATGGGAAGGTTATCGCTTATGCCTCCCGTCAGTTGAAGTCGTATGAAGTTAACTACCCTACACATGATTTAGAACTAGCAACAGTTGTTGGATCGTTGTTTGACCCTACTGAGTCGTTCAGAAGAGTTTTACATCCAGTTTAAAGGCGGAATCAGTAAACCGGACACGAAAACAGCTTGTAATCTTTAATCTGTTGCTTGTATTGATAATAACAATGTTTACAACCTGACAGAAAACCGGCAGCACTTCGTTACACTTTCAGAAGTCGCGTACCAAGTGAAATGACAAGTGCCCTATATATAGAGGTAAGGATTTCGCTTGAGAGTAACCTGAACCAGCTGAAGCGAAATCTGTTGTGTGTGATTTCGCTTGAACAGTTTCAAGCGAAATCTTCACTCAAACCTCATTTCTCAATTTCTCGAACCTCGTGCACTGAATATCCTATTCTATCCTATTACATGATACAAGACGGAGTCAATAGACGTAGTGCACTAACAGACTCCCCCTCGGATATTGACGCAGTCTTCAGTGACTATTCTCTGCTATGACACCTTCTTCAGTCTTGATCATTCTGCCTTCTCCTTTAAGTTGTAACATTGTAAGCATCTAATAATCTTTCTCTTCTTCTATCAGCTTCAGGCTCCCCCTTTCGTTAAGCTTCCGTGCTTTGGGATCGACACCTAGCTTTCCAGATACAAGCTCCTAACTTTCAGCTTGTCTTCAGACTCCCCCTTAGACTCAGCTCTCGGGATCGTAGTCTGGACTATCATCTGCAATTTCTCAAACATTTATGAGTAACAACATTTTGAATTTTCAATCAAATTCTCTAATCCACTTCCCCTATCAACAAACTTCATAGATTTAGCAGTATTAAAGAATCCAACTCCCTCACAGTTTATCATCCAAGTTCAAGTTAATGACCTTGGAGATATCACAAACTGTTTTTGAATTTTTGATTTAAAAACTTCAAGTTTCAAATTAATGAACTTGTTTTATTTTCAGAAACACAATCAGCTTACTTAGATTTTGAAACTCAGCACTCAGACATCAGTTGTTGAAAATAAAGCAGAATCAAAAATCTTTTTGTATTTTCTGAAAATATAAAGCAATAAAGAAATATGTACAAACATATTTACAAACAATATTTTTGTTTGAGTATGCGTTAGAGGATCATATCAGTTTATGACAAGTCACAAGTACCGTTGAGCTTAATTTCACTTTATGCATTAAACAATTCACTTAGATTGTCGATATACTTGTCCACTTAAATTTTCATACAAATTTCAACTGATTCAGGATACGAATTAGATGTTTTAGGAACTTAAACTCATTCATGTGTCCCACCTCTTGAATATACTCCCGTATCCAGAATCCCAATAATCAGTCTTACAGGTGAGTATACTACAATGATATCTGTATATAAATTAGGTATGCGAGGGCCGAGGGATCTCAGGTCGATACTTCCGTATACGCAGAGAGATATCAGCTTCGACTTTACGGTATGTCCCTTTTTAGAGGATCTTTTTGCTTACAACAACAGCGACTATCAATTTTATTGTTTCATCGGCATGCTGAGGGTTTAATGCTATATTTCAAGCATTGCAGAAAGCATTATCCAAGGACTAGGTCAGAACTACCGTTCAACAGAAGTCCCGGAATAATACCCCAGACATCATTGAGTATAAAGACCTAGTATATCAGATTAAGAGACCTTTCAAACGAGATTTTAGGGGTTACCTATATATTCGAGTAGTGTTCCCCACGAAATAAGCAAGTTTGGAATTTAGGTTTATATCCCGAAAAAGTTTACTAAATGTATAAAAACCTACCGACACATCCACGGTGAGATCGTTTAACACATTTAAACTTTCCAATTCTTTAGCGTACTGTAAATGTCTACTGATGTACTATCATTTCCTCTTTTTACGCAAAACTCAAATTTTTGAATTTTATCATGTTTTTTACTTTTTCAAATTTTCAAATGTTTTTGTATTTTCTAACAATATTACTCCCCCTAAAATGCAAAATCATATAAAGAAAATTTGACAACCAACACTGATAGCTTTGTCTCGCCATCCATTTTCTGCTTCAAGTGCTCTGATTTGCAGAAAATATACATACCCCCATGATATACAACACATTGATATTGTACAGTTTGAAAACCGTTTTTCAATCTGATGAAAGTAATCATGTTTGTTCAGCCGTGAGGGTTTCAGCATATTCAATCAACACATATTTTTGTCTATTTTTTTTTTAATATTTGACAAAAATTAAAAACAAACATATTTTTAGTTTTTCAAAATTTTCAATTTTTAGGGTTGTTGAAAATATTGTTTATTTATTTACAGAAAACATATAAACTTCCTGTTTCAACCAACACAGGATCCAGCAGCCTCCTCTCGATGTGCCAGGCTGCTCCAGTCTCCAATTTCACAATCTTTGAATTCCATGAGCACCTGCACAAACAAACTACTCAATTACTTGAACAATTTAGCCCAGGTCTGTTGAACCTTAGGCATTTCAACACAAAAATTTTCATTCAATGCTGGAAATTCTTTGTCATTTTTCACAAAAACTTTCTCAATTTTAACTTCAACTTTCTCATCTTTTACTAAATCAACATGTTTCTTAACACTCCATGTTTGACCTTTTGGTGTTCCTCGTTTGTAAAAATGTGAATCTTTTTGAACATTTTGATTTTGAACAACAACTTTTGGTTTCCAAAACTCTTGGGGTTTTGTCATATCAACAGTTGTTTTCCAACTCTGTGTTGTTCTGAATCTGGGTGTGTGAGAATTCCAGTTCTGTCTTGAATCGAACCTGTTTGGGTTTGATTTCCAATTTTGATTTGAAGCAAACTTGTTTGTATTGTACCTCCAAGTTTGTTTCGAATCAAATTTGGTTGATCTTTGTCTCACATTCTCAGATTTTTGTTTCTCAGCATCAATCTTCTTTTTGTCATCATCCACAGGTTTTAGATTAGGACACTTGCGTGCAAGATGTCCTTTTTTATCACACTTGAAACATGTTCTCATGGACACATCTTTGACCTGTGGTTGTTGCTTTTGCTTTTTAGCAAAGAATTCATCATTAGACTGTCTCATTTTGAGTTCTTTTTCTTTTTCTAAACTGTCTCCTTGAACAAAACTCATTTTTGCCTGAAAATTTGGCATTTCATTTTTGTTTCGATTCTGTTTCTTCTTAAAACCCAACCCAGCCTTCATGTTTTTCTTTTTGAAACCAGGCTTGTTATACGAACCTCTATGACTTTTACCAGCAAACTTTGAAATCTCAGACTTTTCAATCTCAACCATTTTGAAAACTTTGTCAACCTTTTCTGAAATCACATTCTGAATCGGGAATACAACATCTAAGAATAATTTGTCTGATCCAATCATGGTATAAACCAATCCTTTTGAATCATCATTCAAACTTTTCTCGGATTTTGTGTTTTTCAAATAATCATCATGAAGATTTCCTTCATTTTCATCCTGTGATTCAGATTTACCTGTATCAACCGACTCTTCTTTCAACACACTTTCAACGACTTTACCTACCACCTCTGAATCATGAGAATCATCAGATTTGGAATAGATTATGTCAATGTTATCTGGCAATTAATCTACCATGTTGAAAGCTTTTTCGACCTTTTCCTCATCATAAAATGCAAATTTTCCCGGTGGTGGAACTTGATGAAACTCTGAACCAATACCTTTCTTGTTTTGCTCAGACTCACCATCACCCGGTTTTATATTGAAAATTCGTTCAAGCACATATGACGACACGTGGTAACTCTTTAACTTGTTGTTATCCTGTTCTAAATCAGCAATCTGTCGCTTTAACTTAGCAACATCCTCAATATAGGAATTAACAACATCTTGTTTTATAGCATACATTCGTTTAAGCTCTTTAGTTGTTTCAGACATATAATTCATTCTAGATTGAGCATATTTCATTTCGTCTTTTACTTTATCATATGACTCTTTTGTAATGTGATATGATAATTTCATTGAGTCATATTCCTTTTTCATTTCTTGACAAGCAATTTCCTTTTGTTCACATTCATTTGTCATTTTCAAAACATTTTCTTTCAAAACTTCATTTTCTTTCTCTAATTTGTTACATTTTTCTGAAAGTTTTTCATCATTTTCTTTAAAAACTTTTTCTTTTTCTAGCATTTCTTTGCATTTTTCTTTGAAAATGTTTTCTATTTTTGTGAATTCAAGATCTCTTGTTCTAAATTGCTCATCTTTTTCAGTACAATCTCTGCACGGATCCATGCATTTCTTGCACTGATCTATTAATTTCAAGTTTTCAGAATCAGATTTTACCTCAGTGATTGGCACTTTGGTGTTTTCAGCAATCTTTGTCTGCTCAGCAACATTCTGCTTTTCTTCAACACCGACTTTATCACCAACATTATCTGCTTCCTCATTCTCATTCTTTTCTTCTTTTTCTTCTTTCTTCACCTCTTCTTCAATCTGCTGTTTTTCAGTAACAGCTTCCTCTTTAACCTCTTCAGCAGTTTTCTTCAGATTGTTCACCATTTCTTCAACATTCTTCTTCATTCTCTCTTCGTCCCTTTTTCTTAGACATGATAACATGGCATATCTGATATCCTTTTCATATGTCTTAGCGTATGTGTCATCTTTCAATACTCTTCTATAATATTCAGCTCTCAATGGGACTGCAAGAAGAACATCATCGAAGATTATGTCTTTCTTGGGAACAACCGGTTCTCCTTCTCTGTTATAGTAACATTCTCTCTTTTTATCCCATCTTTTGCTACCGACAGCCATCTCATACTCTTCCTGCATATCATCCATTCTGTTGTAAACCACATTTCTTTCTCTGTAAGTCTTCTCACTCAAGATTTCTTCTCGAGTTTTCTCTTTGATCTCAACTTTTTCTTCATGGACTTCAACAATGTCTTTGTTTTCATCTTGAATCTCAGCAACAAGAGCATAATGTTTATTTAATTCTTCCTGTTTAGCTTCAGCTTTGAACCGTTCATCAACAATGTCATCTATTGGAAGAACCTCACTCCAATCATATCCTTCATCCTCGTAAATTACAGCATAAGCTCTTGATTTTTCTTTTGGTTTATCTTCAATCAACTTTGGTTCTTCTCTGCTTCGATGGTAAATCGCCTTTCGATAATAATCATCGTTGAAAGGATGTTCATTTCTTTCACCAACCTCAGAATTTCTGCATTCTCTCTTGAAATGACCTTTCTGCTTGCATTTGAAACAGGTCACTTTGGATTTGTCAAATCCAAGCTTTGTTGAAGCACCTCCAAGCGATTGTTTTCCAGTAATCTCCATATACCTCTGAGCTCTTCGAATACAACTAGCTAAACACCATCTGATGTCAATGAGCTCCATCTCTTCCGGATCAATCTGGTCGTAGTCTTCTTTGGTCAATTCAGAATTTCCAATTTTGCCAGCTACAAGACCTTCATATGACTCCAGAACAGATGCAAGAAAACTCATTTGCTGCTTCGCTGCATTGATGCTCATTGCAGGAGAATTCTTCAGTTTAAGAGCAATGTTGCACAGAATTTCTTCAGATTCATCAAAATTTGTCTTTGAAGATGAATGATATCCAGAATGATGACTTGTTGACGTTGTTTGTGGTTCTTTCATCTTTTCACCACTAAATGCTGTTTTTGGTGAGCCAACACCTTTATCAGAAAACACACTGCTTTTGTAGTACAAGCCAACGTTCTGTTGATGTGAAGAATCAGTCATCTTGTTTTGCTTTTGTAGCTTCAGATCATGACTTTCAATCTTTTCAAACAAAGCATCAAGAGTAATATTATCATATACACCATCATTTTTCAAAATAAAAACAAACGTTTGCCACTGATCAGCTCGTGGTAACGCTTCAATCACTTTGTCTATCAGTTCCTCTCTAGTTTTATTTATCTCTAATCTCTCCAGCTCAATTTTAAGATGACAGAATCTCTCAATCATTTGCCTCACCGACTCTCCTTTTATGTTATCAAAAAGATCAAATTCTTTCTTTAATAAAGCGATTTTGTTCTTTTTAATCTGTTTACCCCCCTCAGCTTTAACACGTAAAGCTTCCCAGACAGACTTAGATGTTCCATCATGAGTTAGTAAAGCAAAAATATCGTTTCTGATTGCGGACTGGATCAATGCTATCATTCTCTGTTCAGCTCCAAATTCAGCTTTATCTTCTCTAGTAAATTTCTTGAATACAAGATCTTCGCCTTTATCGTCTTTTGGTTTTTCATACCCATACTCCAAACAAAACCAACTTTCATGAGCATACGCCTTTGCCCAGTTGATAAAGCGTTCTTTCCACCATGTATAATCCTCAATACTATCAAGAGTTGGTGGCTTAGAATGAGTTCCGTAAAAGTTATCATTCTTGATATTTTCATTTAGCACTTTAGAAATGGTTTTCGGTGTAATATTTGTTGCATCAGACGATTCAGTTGCGAACGCGTTGTAAAACGTATTGAAGAATTCCTCAGCCATAATGCAAACCTGACAGATTAATCAAACAAACACATTCAGTACAATCAAATATCAAATAAACTGAAATTGACTGACACTTGATCGTCGTGAAATGATCCGACACAAAATTCCACTTTTCAATCGAACTAGGAAACTCAAGCGAAATCTCAAGTTGAAGCAAAATGAGACTTCAAGCGAAATCTTTTGACTATCTACTTCAAGCGAATTCAGCACAAAATAACACTGTTCAAGCGAAGTTTCCTTTTAAACTGTTCAAGCGAAATCTGTCTTAAGTGTTTCAAGCGAAATTCCAGCACTTCAATTTCGCTTCAAGATGATTAGATCCTTCAAGCGAAATCCCAAATGATCTATTTCGCTTCAACAATACAAGTTCCAATCGAATCAGCTTCAAGCGAAAACAACTATTTTCCTTCAGTTGTATTCAAGCGAAATCTAGCAGCTCTATTTCGCTTCAGATGAACTCAAGCGAAATCCAAAATTACAACACTATTTCGCTTCAGATGTTCAAGCGAAATAGTCCAAACAGTCTGTTTTGAAGCGAAATCAAATATATCCTTCGAACACTATTCAAGCGAAATACAGTTTCTGTCCAGTTTTTGTCATTTTTACTTTGAATTTTGCTGTGAAACTTTCAAGGATTTGTTAGAATACTGTTTTACACGTTCTATGAAAAACTCAAACCATTTTGACCGTGAAATCACATCCAGATTGAAAAAGAAGGTGTAGAATTCAGAAAATAGATGATATCAAGCTAAACTCTTCTTCCTGAGCTCTGATACCACTTGTTGGATCGTTGTTTGACCCTACTGAGTCGTTCAGAAGAGTTTTACATCCAGTTTAAAGGCGGAATCAGTAAACCGGACACGAAAACAGCTTGTAATCTTTAATCTGTTGCTTGTATTGATAATAACAATGTTTACAACCTGACAGAAAACCGGCAGCACTTCGTTACACTTTCAGAAGTCGCGTACCAAGTGAAATGACAAGTGCCCTATATATAGAGGTAAGGATTTCGCTTGAGAGTAACCTGAACCAGCTGAAGCGAAATCTGTTGTGTGTGATTTCGCTTGAACAGTTTCAAGCGAAATCTTCACTCAAACCTCATTTCTCAATTTCTCGAACCTCGTGCACTGAATATCCTATTCTATCCTATTACATGATACAAGACGGAGTCAATAGACGTAGTGCACTAACAACAGTCGTCTTTGCACTTAAGATTTGGCGACACTATCTGTATGGTGAGAGTTGTGACATCTTTACCGACCACAAGAGCCTCAAGTACATATTCACCCAGAAGGAGCTAAATATGAGGCAAAGAAGGTGGTTAGAACTTTTAAAAGATTACGACGCAAATATTCAATACCATCCAGGTAAAGCCAATGTTGTAGCTGACGCGTTGAGCCGAAAGAATTCTGGGACTATAACTTGCTTACAAATTCAGCCTCGTATTATAAGGGATCTCGAAAGGATGAACATTTGGCTTCAGGTTAGTAAATCTGATGGATATCTAGCTAGAATGCAGATAGAACCCAACCTCATATCCCGGATCAAAGATGCACAGAAGCAAGATGGAGAACTTTGGGCAATTGTACAAAATCTTGAGGTGGGTAAGCAATCTGAATTTCGTATAGACCATCATGGAGTGATTTGGTGCGGCAAAAGACTTTGTGTACCCGATGACTCCACCCTTCGTGAGTCATTGTTAGCCGAAGCTCACAGCTCACCATTTTCAATTCACCCAGGATCTACAAAGATGTATCGAGAGTTACGACAGAACTTCTGGTGGAATGGCATGAAGGAAGACGTTGCTCGATATGTAAGTAAATGCCTCACTTGCCAACAAGTGAAAATTGAAAACAAACGAGCAAGCGGTCTATTCCAGCCATTGGATATTCCCATATGGAAGTGGGATGAGATCACAATGGATTTTGTTACCGGTTTGCCTAAGACTTTCAAGAAGAATGATGTTGTATGGGTTGTTGTCGATAGATTGTCAAAGTCAGCACATTTTCTACCGATTCAGCAAGGATTTTCGGTTAGTAAGTTATCCGAAATATTTCTTCAAGAGATTATTCGACTTCATGGCACACCATCTTCCATTGTTTCAGATAGAGACCCACATTTCACCTCACGATTTTGGAAAGGTTTTCAGGCAGCTTGGGGTATACGACTGAAGTTTAGTACGGCTTTTCATCCACAAACAGACGGGCAGTCAGAACGCACAATTCAAACCTTGGAAGACATGCTCCGAGCATGTGCACTCGAATGGTCTGGGAACTGGGATGAATATCTATGCCTTGTTGAGTTCGCTTACAACAATAGTTGGCAAGCAAGTATTGGTATGGCCCCTTTTGAGCTTTTGTACGGTCGGAAATGTCGAGCACCGATCTGCTAGGATGAAGTTGGAGAAAAGATTATTGAAGGGCCAGAACTAGTTCAGATTACAAATGAAAAAGTCACTATGGCACTAGAAAAACTGAAAGAAGCTCAGAGCAGACAAAAGAGCTATGCAGATCAACATAGACGACCACTCGAATTTAAAATTGGGGACCACGTATTCTTAAAGGTATCACCTTGGCGTGGCGTTCGTAGATTTGGAATTAAAGGGAAGCTTAGTCCTCGTTTCATTGGTCCGTTTGAAATCCTTGAAAGAATTGGAG
>JARYGA010050708.1:0-44287 GCA_030545235.1 Helianthus tuberosus | reverse complement strand
TTAGTTCTTACTCTTATTTCAATTTTTAACGCTTTCGTCTATGCTTCAGATGTCGAGATGTGACCGCAATATGGCCGGCTTGGAGGCATGTACTGCCGCCATGCCACATGAGATGACACATTCGGCGCCTTTTACAAAAGGTCTCGGGTTGGAAAAGTTTTAACCACTTCTGTCGTATTTTGTTTTGCTATGTGTGCAGGTAGATGCAGCACTAATTGCCACTGGAAGAGCTCCATTTACAAAAGGTCTGGGGTTGGAAAATGTATGCTACGATGTATTAAAGAATTAAACATTGAAAATAATATATTATTAGATGTATGACTAATGGTATAATGGATTTTCTCCAGATCAATGTTGAGACCCAACGTGGTTTTGTTCCTGTTGATGAGCATATGCGAGTAATCGATGCAAAGGAAAATACGGTTTGTTGCTAATGATTTATGAGCTTATATTACGAAAATATTATTATTTATTAGTGTTTGAGAATGAATTCTGGTTATTATTTGTTAGATTCCTCACTTATATTGCATTGGTGATGCAAATGGGAAGTTGATGCTTGCTCATGCTGCAAGTGCACAGGGAATATCAGGTAAGTGATGATACATGTTTATTTTCTTTTCTTTTTTTAGTATGCTGAATCTACCTTAATGTATCTTTTGAAATAGTTGTTGAACAACTCAGTGGAAAAGATCATGTTATCAACCATTTGAGTGTCCCAGCAGCTTGCTTCACCCATCCTGAAATCAGTATGGTGGGATTGACCGAGGTAAAAGTCTTGATTTTAGTCATCTGCCTACATGATTGTGAAAGTATATTTTTTAAAATATACAACACGCTGTGAGGGGGGTCAACTGGGTTGGGTAACGGGTCAAAATGGGTAATTCGGTTACGGGTTGGGAATTGTTTTTTTTAAATTCATTATTGGTTTGGGTAAATGCCGGATTTTGTTATCACTGAATGGTGCAGCCTCAAGCAAAGGAGAAAGCCAAGAAAGAAAAGTTCAAGATAAGTGTTGCACAGACGAGTTTCAAGGCGAACACAAAAGCATTGGCCGAGAATGAAGGGGAGTGTCTTGCCAAGCTCTCTTCCCTCAACTTCTTTATTAATTAATTAATTAATAAGAATACCTTTTTAAGTGTTTTTTCATCACTTTTTATTAATGTAAGCAATGGTGTATCAAAATATCATATTCAGGTACCCTTATCCCTCACCAGACACTTATGAAAAGTGTTTCTTTTATCCTTTCGAGGAGGCTCTTCGGCCACCTTCATGGTATAAAGAAGAGCATACAGCTATAAACAAGCCTGAGTTGCCTGTTGGCGTTTCTGATCTAAAACAATACGACGGGCCACAATGCTTTGTTATCCCCGGAAACCATGGTGGGTAATTTGTCGAAATTTTAGTTTCTCTAAGTTCAAATTCATGGTTTTTTTGTTCTTTTTTCAGATTGGTTTGATGGACTTCAAACTTTTATGAGGTATATATGTCACAAGAGTTGGTTAGGTGGATGGTTAATGCCCCAAAAGAAAAGCTACTTTGCTTTGCAGCTCCCCAAAGGATGGTGGGTGTTTGGTCTTGATTTAGCACTTCATAGCGATATGACGATATCGATAGTTATCAGTTCAAGTTTTTCTCAGAGCTCATAAGCGAGATAAGGTTAAAGAGAATGATTCTGTGATTGTTATGACACATGCACCAAATTGGATTCTTCATTACTACTGGAATGAACCCAGTGGAAAGAATGTGTCACACCTTATACGTGATCATTTAGTAGGAAGGTACCATTTGGGGTTGTTTATCTTATGGGTAAATGGTAAATGATAATTGTTCATTTTTTATAGCTAATGATGGTGAATTTACTCGCTGGCGAAACAGACGGTGTTTTAATGCAAGAGGTTCAGGCGAGGACTGGGTTTGGACTAGGTTTGATCGGTTTCAGTAGGTTTGATATTTTTATATATTATTTACGATATATTTAATATTTATGCTAATTTAGAACTAACATGATTTTACATTGCACTTTCTTATAGCAACTGCTAGATGGATATGATGCCGGGCTGCTTCTGTACCCTATGGATTCCACCATGGTTACAGGTATTAATTATTTATGGGTTCTTTTTCGAAGGCTTTCTCTCATTGTTTATGGGTTCTAATACATTTAATACATTATTCATTGTATAATTAAACTCTCAGATTGATTAATGTTAACATTAGTTAACTTGATTAGAATTGGCATGTGATTGTTTAAACATAAATGCATAGTTTATGAATACTTTTGTTTGTATTAGTGATCATCATATATTCTTTATGGTTGAAGTTAAACTATAATTAATAAAAGGATTCTTGAGATGATGGAAGAGGAATTGAGCAATGACGGATGGGCAGGGAGGAAATATGGTCAAAAGCACATCAAAGGCTCCCCTTATCCAAGGTTTGTTTATTCATAATCCTATGATTTTATAAGTTTTTTATTTGTGTATAGTAAGAAATAAAGTAACTTTATTTGATTATTAATATATGTTGCGTATTGGTAAGGGTCTTCTCTTTTGTTTTCGTTGTTAGCATTCTTAGTTCATTGTTTAAATCTTCTATAACTGTGAATGTAGGCTTTCTCTAAGATTTAATCAGTCAGTTTTCAAGATAACAAACCTACATCCAGCAAGTGAATTAAACAAACTAGAGCGTATTGTAAATTTCTCATTGCATTCTGAATTTTGCTTGACCCTCCTTTTAGAGTTTTAGGTGTTGGTAGGGATAAACATAGTACCCATTCGGTACCGAACCCAATACCCGAAAAATGGGTACTGGTATTGAATATACTCGGTATGGTACGAAACTAATTTGATACCGGTACCAAATGACCATCCCTAGGTGTTGGCATTTATGTAAGATCCCGAACAAAGAAAAGACTTCGAATACTTCAAAAAAGTAATAATGTCATCGTATTTGGCTAAAAGGTACGATTATTTACCTGTGAATAGGTTTTTGAAAACAAATAATTTGATTATGAATCTGAATAGAATAACAAAACTATGCACACACGAATGCTAAGCCAAGTCGCTTAACACACAAAAATAATTATATTTGTATAATACTTTAAAGTTCTTAATTTACTTTTTACTTTTTTTAATCAATTATGTTTAAAATAAGCCAAATTATTTTTAAACTTTTGAACTTTGACATACAAGATACCCTAATAGTTTAAATTATTATTAATTTAAAAATTTTAAAAATAAATTAATAAACAAACGAACGTACACAACCCGTTTAACTAAATGTATTCCGAGGTTTGACCCAAACACATATAGATGTTATGCTATTTTGAGGTTTCTCAATTATTTATGCCAAACCCACATACTTAAATTTTGACATCCAAAGTCAAAGTGCATGAAGCACTGGTATCTAGGTGAATTAATATTAGGATTGTTTGGATTAGCCTTCCCAAATTTATCATTCTAACTATGTCATTACTACAAATCTGGTGGTTAACTTTGACTATCTAACAACTTATTTTTTTTTTTTTTGAACGGGACAACTCATTTTTTATTTTGTGAACTGCAGGGTCAGTTTTGGGGTTTTCACTTAAGTTGGGATCTACTGGACCATGGTCAATTGATTGGTTGGGGCATTGTGGGGCATTATACCACTACACCCGTTTTAAGATAAGATAATGCCTTATAATGCTCACATGCTGAGTGGACCGTCATATGACGCAAAACGCCCAAGGGTTGGGGCATTATCTTCCCCTCCCACTGCACATGGTCTAATAATGGAGTTATGCTTACGCTAGAGTATTCGATTATCTTAATAGACTTGCCATAAGTCTAATACTTGATATTGGATAATATATAAATTTATTTCTTTCATATGCAGTTAATAGACTTGGCATAAGTCTAATAATGTGGTATTGGATAATATATAAAATTTATTTCTTTCATATACAAAGTGAAGGACTATGTGAATTAGCCAGAAAAAAAATACAAATAAAAAAACGAATGTGTCACAAAAGTCTTGATTCATTTAGAGTGTGTTATTGATTAATTACAACACAAATCAACGACATATATGTAGCATTTTTGAGCAACGGTGCAAATTAGTGGAGTCGAGCACGAATCAATTCATTTATTAATTGTATTAATTAACTAGGTTATCACCCGGGTGGGCCGGGTGGCAACCCGGGTAGAAAAATTTAAATTAGATTAATTATAAGTGTATAAAAAAATAATGCAACCTGGTCACTTTTTGGAGACGATGAAGATGATTTGTATATCATAAGTCTTTGTGTAGTGGGGCGCCATCTCACCTTATAAAGCCCCATAAGGCCCCTGAACACCATTACAGGGGGCTTTATGAGGGGATGAAATCTCCCAAGCGCTATATATATCACGGCGCCATGCATGTGGTTTGTGTTCCCTCCACTCACACAGACATATATACATACATATATATGTATAATTTAAGGGTTTATTAATTAATTGGGTAATGATGAGGTAGGGGCGTTATGACTACGGGCTTAAATGCATAAGGCCCCATAACGCCCACACGCTGACGTGGCGCGCCACGTGTCGCATAACGCCCACAAAGGGGCGTTATGACTACGGATGGCCTAAGCAAGCTTTGTTTATCTAATGGTTGAATCCAAAGGATTGTAGAGGATTCAAGAAAAAAGAACAAAAAGACGAATTCTAAGAAGCGTGAATTATAAACTCATATGAAATTGATAAACAAATATGAACAAAAAACCCCTCAATTGAAGAAAATACGTAGGCGGCGCTAGGGTTTTGAGAGGTAAGACAGAAAGAAAAGAGTTCTGTGGGCGTTCTTGAATGAAAAGAGTAAGGAAGTTTAGAATTTTAGAAACAATATATACCCAGGTCATTATTTGCATTATTTTTTTACACTTATGATTAATCTAATTTAAATTTGTACACTTATGGTTATTTGCATTATTTTTTTAGAAACATATAATACCTTTTTTTTTACTTTTTAAAAAGGTATCTTGCTATTCTTTGTGACCGATTGGGTAATAAAATACCCACTTCAAAATTACAACTTTTAATTTATTTAAAGAACACCTTATTAGTTAAATTGTTATGTAAACCATATTAATACCTTACTCATTTCTAAATAAAGTATACATTAAACTAATACTTCATCCGTTTTATTTTTGAAGACTACCTGCTTTTTTAAGAAAATTTTACTATTCTCAATTCTACACATTTAAAAAAAATTACGTTCTTTGTTTACATCATTTTAATGGCCAACTCGTGAGTATTCACGGGTGATAACCTATATTATTATATACGATTAACATTGAATCATTGTATATATGTCCTCGCAAATTTTTTATAAAAAAACCCTTTTAATAAAATTAATAAAATATTAATATCCGTAAAATATAGCAACCCGTGAGTACCACGGGGAATAATCTAGTTAATTTATACACAAAGCAGCAAGACTCTCTCTCTCTCATTTTTTCCTTGCCGGAGACGATTAACTTTCTGTTAATCTTCTTCGTCTTTTCTGATCCTTTCCCGGCACTGTGTAACATTCCTGTGACCGAATAGGTATCCTTGTCTTATCTGTTCGGTACGAGCAGTGTTAGCGGAGTTTGGGTCTGATCGGAGTAGGTTCTTTTGATTCACGTTCGTCGTTTGCATGTTTTATCCGGATCTTGATTGCTTAGTAGGTCTGTGATCGGTCGCAGCTATTTTTATAGTTCAGCTAGATCGGTACGAATTCTATTAACCTCTCGTTGATCCGTGATATCTTCGTTTCCCGGCCATGGGTAGTAGTCGCTGGAGGGGGCAGTCAGTCACGAATGCCCCGCCGTTGTTTAATTACTTACAAAGAAAGAAACAGGAGGAACTTAGCAAGATCAAGAATAAGCGTTACTACAAGGAGGATGACTAGAATAAGGTGCTCAATAGGAAGGAAGCCAGGCAGGAAAGATCCTTCGTTAACAGAGAACTTAGACTCCGCAATGCAACTTCTTTCTTTATCTCCAACCTCCCTGACTCATTCTCTAGGGCAACCTTATGGAAGACTTTTGATCATCTAGACAATCTGGAGGATGTTTTCGTTCCTTTCAAAAGAGATAAAGCTGGTAACAAATTTGGATTTATAAAGTTGTGGAACTAGTCTGGTGGATTGAAAAGTTGAAGGAGGTAAGGATTGACGGCACTGTGATTGGTGTCAACCTAGCTAAGTTTGATAGGAATGGTTCGAAGATTGATTTGCAGAACAAGGGTGATAGAGTCTCGGTGTTCGACAGGCTTCAAGGTCTGGAACCGGTTTCCAAACCAGTCGGAGCCCCGGGTACGTCTGTTATTCAGCAACAAGGAAGGAAAACTTATAGCTCAGTGGTTCAATCAAATGGGAGTGATAGCAATGTCGTTAATGTCGAACTTCCCCCGATGAACACAGTAACTAAGAAATCTTTTGAATACAAGTCTCTCATTGGCGAAGCAAAAGACATTGACATCCTAAACAACCTAAAAATTAATCTTTCAGGGATATTGGAGGAAGGCCTTGATTTGAAATACTTAGGCGGTCTAAAGGTTTTACTTTGCTTCAAATGCCCTGAAAAAGCGGAAGAATTTTGGTATCATATGGTGAATGATTGGGAGAAGTGGTTCTCGAGACTCTATATATGGGAGGGTTTCCCACCTCTTTATGAGAGAGTTGCATGGATCAAAGTTTTGGGCGTTCCTGTCTCTCTATGGGATCGTCATGTGATTAATAAAATTGGGGAAATATGTGGTCGTCTCCTGGTCAAGTCGGAGGCGGAGGCATTTGATGGGAATATGGCAGAAGATCGTCTGGTCATTTTAGTCCATACGGGTAAAATCGGAATTCAATCTGATTTGGAAAGAGCAGATCATTAAGGTATGGGTGGAGGAAATTTCTGGGCAATGGCATCCGGCGTTCCTGGATGAGGAGGTTACGGAGCTGACCTCCCCGGTGAGGCCGTCAGAATGTGGTGTTTCTTCTTTCTCTGGTGATCCGGTTCCCAATCGTTGCATGGCTGGCTTTTCGTCTCCATGCATGGGAAACCCAACGGGCATCATGTCCCCATATGCTGAGGAGGAAGCGCAGGTGTGTGGGACGCATGGGGACCAGAATATGCATACTTCTGTCTTTAATGAGGACAGAGAAATTGAGAGGCCTGCGTCGCAATATGGAGACTGCAATGATGATCAGAACACGCCGGAAGTCGAAAGGGTTATGCAGTGTAACGGGAAGGAGTTGGACGGGTGTACTTTGGAAATTCCTCGGACGTGCATGGGTAATCAAACGTCTTTTCTTTCTCCCAATGTTTTGGCAGGAGCGCATGGGGAAGTTTCTCATGGGGATCAGGGAAAGTGGGCGAACACAGTTAATGAGGAGAGAGAAGTTGAAGTGGCTGGTGGTCAATGTGGTGGGCCAGGTAACTTTATAGCAGGGTCTGGAGTGGAGCCCAATAGACCTAGTTATATTACATCAAGGCCCAAACATAAGAAAAACAAAAACAAAAATAAGCAGGCCTAGATCTTTGTGATACCTGATCTAAATAACTCATAGCAGAAGGGGAGGACTCAGATCCATTCAACCTTGAGGAGATATTCAGACTGGAGGAAGATAGGGGGATGGAGGTGAATCCAAGAGGTCTGTCGCAATTGGAGTCGGATCCAGATCAGAGAGAAGGGATGGAAAACGAAGTCTATACTACGCTCGATCTCGGTGCTCGGCTAGGTATCGAGGTTAGTGGCTTTGTAAATCATGTGAAGGAAATTTTTAGTGGGGAAATGGAGGCTAACAACTGTCAATGAATTTCTTATCTATCAATATCAATGGGGTGATGCGGGTAGTAAAGGTTTTTGGGTGCGAAATTTAAAGAGTAAGTTGAAAGCGGATGTCATCGGGCTTCAGGAGACTCACCAGATGGGGATGTCGGAAATCGACCTCCGTCTTTTCTGGGATAGCTCGAGTATGAAGGCTTGTGTGGTGGATTCGGTGGGTAGATCGGGGGGGGGTAGCGCTGATGTGGAACCCGTATGTTTTTACTGAGGATTCGATTCTTAAGAGCCAAAGATTTATGTTGGTTTCTGGTAAAGCCAGAGGTATAGAGGACAGTCTCCACATGTTAAACCTCCATGCCCCCAAAGATGCATGTCAAAGAAGAATGATCTGGAATGAAATTGCGGAGTTAATTAGTCAGCACAGTGGTCTTTGGGTTGTTTTCGGTGACTTTAATGATGTTCAGGCAGATTATGAACGTGTTAACTCCAGATTTGATCGTGGTGCGACGGATGCTTTTAACGAGATCATCAATAGGGCAAGCCTGCTTGAATATCCATTGACAGGGGGTAAGTTAACGTTCGTGTCGGGTCACGCTGAAGTTAAAATGAGTAAGCTTGATAAGTTTTTGGTGAATGATGAATTTTTGAACCATTGGCCGCTGGCTAAAGCGGAAGTCCAGGACAGAGGTGCCTCTGATCATTGTCCGATTTCCCTGTCGTGCAATCTAGTTGATTTTGGCCTTATCCCGTTCAAGTTCTTTAACTCTTGGGTGGGGGATCAAAATGTAGCGAAGATTGCGCAAAATGTTTAAGCTACCACTGATTTGGGGGGTAAGAAGGACGTAGTGTTGGCTTCGGTTCTGAAACGGATCAAAGCGGATATCAAAAAGTGGAGGATTGAAGCTAGAGATGCCGAAGAGAAGGAAGTTAAAGAGATGAAGGAGATCATTAGAGATATCGAAAGAAAGGCTGCCATTGGTCCGTTAACGGCTACAGATAAAAAGAAAAGAATTGAGCTCAGGGTTAAGGTTAATGGGCTGAACTTGATAAAATCTAAGAATGCTCAGCAAAAGGCTCGGATAAATTGGTTGACCTTTGGTGATGATAACAGTTCGTTTTTCCACAAGATGGTGAATGTGAATTTGGCTAGTAACAGAATTAATGGTCTCAAGTTCAATGGAAGTCTTTGTAGGTCCACTAGCGGAGAATCTAGTTAACCGTATCCTTGTTATGCAACAAAACCGGTTGTGCGGAATCCAACCGGTAAGTTAAACCAAGCAACGAACACACACACAAGAAGACATATATGCGTTTCAAAGCTTAACTGTATTTCACAATAGAGTTTGTTACAAAATAATCAACAATGGTTCTCTCAAACTCACTTGAAAATACTCTCGGTGTTCTATCAGTGTGCTCTCTCGTGTCTCTATATGTAACTGGTTTGCTGCAAGACTTTATAATGGAATCTTATCCACATCTCTACGAAGAGTTGGTCTGATCCACGAACTATAAGGGACCCCACGAAGAGTGGGTCTTCGTTGATAGATGATCTCAACGAACAATGGGGACTTCGTCACATAGTCTTCGTGGACCAGCAAGGAGTCTTCGTCTCATGCATGGAGTCTTCAGCCATATTCATTGTTCGTCTACCTGGGGTCTTCGTCCAAGGAGATTGAGTCTTCGTCGCAAGGAGAAGGACGACCCTTTGAGGGTTCGTTGATGAGACTTGATGTGTGGTAAAATATACATATTTGTCCCGTGTGAAGTGTATAGTTTTTGTATAGTTTTTATTTGTTTTATTTAGTTTTTAGTGTTATATTTTATTATTTTGTGTTTTGGCAGGTCCTGGTGCATATGAAGCGAAAATGAGTAATAATTAAATAACCAGCCAGCTGGGTAGTACTTTCTCATCCTTGATTTCACCTTAGTAGCCTTCAGCCTGCGTCTAGGTAGTCTAGTTTCTCTTTGTTAATTCCTTTAGTTTAATTAGTTAAAACCCCAAAATCCAGTCAAATCAAATAAACCAGTTAAGTAATTAGTTGAGTCAGAGTCTAGTTTAGCGTCGCTAGTGTCTCGTGGGTTCGATACTCGGACTTCATTAGGCTTTACTACGTACGATAGGTACACTTGCCTGTCAGTGGTCTAGCATTTAGAGAGTCTTAGTTTATAAATATAAAACTAGGGTGTCTATATTAGGTTAGTTTTTTATTAGACCGCATTTACCACATCAAGTTTTTGGCGCCGTTGCCGGGGACACTTAGGCGATTGTGTTATTAGCTTTGATTGATCTTATTTGTTTAATTGGTCTTATTTGTAATTTGAGTCTTAGGGTTTAAGTCCTAGAGTTTGTGTCTAGTAGCAGTGTGTCGAGTCTTTAATTTTGCAAAAAAAATTTATTAATTAGTTTTTTTCTTTCCTCTCTCTACTTTGTGCTGTTTTTTGCTACTCTCTTCATGGCAGGTTATCATAGCGAGTACCCTCCCTATGTTTGGGCGTTCGCGGAATCATGTCAAGTGTTCGCTCAGATAACATCAACAGCACAGGACCAAGGAGATCCGAGGTTTCCCGAACTGTTCACCATTCTTGAGCGAATGATCGAGACACTGAGTCAAATGATTAAGGAAAGCATGAATCAGCATGTGGATCTAAGGTGTCAACACTGTGGTGGACCACACTGGTTTGAAGGTGAAAAATCAAAGTACAATACGCTTTACATGGAATGAATACTATGATGATGATATTAGCTTTGAGAGCTATGGGGGAGAAGAAGAAGAATTAGTAGAGATAAAAGAGGTTGAAGAGGAGTTTCCCAATAATCTAGAGTTGTCTGATATAGGACTGGAGACGACAACTGACGATTCAGTCCCACCTCCGGTTCAACAGGACGTGGCACTTAATTGGTATTCCACGCCATGGTATTATGGTCCTGAACCCATTGATGACGATTTCTGGAATGATGATGAGGGGGAAGACGTGAATGAGCCATTTGACAAGATGGAGAATGAAAGAGGGATGAATATACCATCTTGGGAAGAGGAGTTTGGTGATGAGTTGGTAGGTTTGCCAACTCTTGAAGATGAAGAATTTGACCCGGTCGGTGATCTCGCCTATCTAGAGACATTACTTGTAGAGACGCCAACCATGGAGATCAAATATATACCAAACGAAGAAGAACAGGAAGTGGCCGAGGAGTTTGACAGCTGGCCCGTGACAGATGTAGATTTTGGATCGCCATCATATTTAAAATCACGGGAGAAGACACAAAAATGCTTGGATCGACATAGTTTGAGGATTCAGAGATGGTGTAAACAGAAGCAAAGGGAGAAACTGAAGTGCAGAGACAACCATCTTCCTCATTACATGCATCGTATTAGGTTTGGTCCAGGTAAGTTTAAGTATTGGTGGCCTGACCTATTTGAAAATGTTAAAAGGTTTATAAATTCCATCCTTAAAATTTTAATTAATAATAAGGAACGGGTGGAATTAAACGGGTTGGAACGAGGTTGGATAAAGGAGAAACCTCCTGATTAAATTCAACTGTGGGGAGGTTTGTAGAGTTTGTATTTTGAGTCGTTTATTTTGGTACCATGAGTCTAATTTAGTAGTTTTGAGTCGTTTTTTTTAGAGTCGGTACTGCTTTGGTTTTGCTTGTTTTTGTTTATGCAGGTTTGAATCGTACCACTCGTACTCAATCTCCATTCGGGTGATTTTGAAGCTGCTTTTCGGATATCAAGCATTTACCGAGCATGTCAGTCAGTGTCAAAGCCGATCGCGAATGGAATGCTATACGATCGAGCTGGATTGGACGAGAGTTTGGAGCTTATGCGTCATAAAACCAGCTAAGTCCATTCCAATTTGCCCTTAATCTTTTATTTCTTTTTTATTTTAGTATTTTGAGTCAGTTTCCATCCTACATTGAGGGCAATATAGAGTTTAAGTGTGGGGATGGGAAACTAGCGTCTAGTGTTTAGTTAGTGAGTCGTTTGAGTCATGAAATTTGAAAAATACAAAAAAAAATTAAAATAAAAAAAATGAAAAAAAAATCAAAAAATGTTCCTGATTTAGATGTTTGCATAATAAAAACAGAAAATGATAGAAAAGTCAGGTTTGTTTGGGTTTCAAATAATAATAATATGAGAATAATATAATTGAGCTTGTGTCTAGTTTGGGATGTGCGGGTAGGCTCGATTCGGTTCTAGGTTCCTTTGATCTTAATTATACCTTAAATTGTCAGTCTACTAGTGGGTTCTCATCTAGGGAAAGTGGGGAAATTGAAACCGCCAATAATAGCATAAGGGATGCCGTTATAAGCTAAGATCGTTAGAGTTTCTTATCATATCTCGTTGAAAGAAAAGAAAAAAATAATAAAGAAATAAATGAGCTAGAAACTAAGAAAAGTAGCGCATGCCTATGTAATCTTGGTTGGGGATAGCGACTCTACAACCGGAATACCTCTAGGATGTGTGAAATCGAAATTGCAAAAAAAATTACCGAGGCCTATTGTAATCTTGGTTGGGGATAGCGACTCTACAGCCGGAATGCCTCTGGATTAGGTAAAGCAACGTCTAAGCTCAAAAGAAAGAAAAAAAATGAAAAAAAAAGAAGAAAAAAAATGAGAAAAGATTTGATCTTAAACTCTCTTGATCTTGGTATAAAACGGTTAGGAAATAACCCAGTGGTTGTTCCTTTTGTCCTATAAGCTTGAGGGGGGATTAGGTGGACTTGCGATTTTTAGCGTGAGACCCTAGGTAGATTGACCGCACTTGAACTAAACTTACATGATAAGAGCTTAGAACCGGGTTTGGGTTTAAGTGGACACATATACTTGCAATCGCGGTTAACACAAGTTTTAATTTTAATAAATAATCTAGATTTTTGAACCTGAATATATCTGATTTTGATTCCGTTTGCATAAGTCTTTTTCAGGGACGAAAAAGGTTTAAGTGTGGGGATATTTGATGTGTGGTAAAATATACATATTTGTCCCGTGTGAAGTGTATAATTTTTGTATAGTTTTTATTTGTTTTATTTAGTTTTTAGTGTTATATTTTATTATTTTGTGTTTTGGCAGGTCCTGGTGCATATGAAGCGAAAATGAGTAATAATTAAATAACCAGCCAGCTGGGTAGTACTTTCTCATCCTTGATTTCACCTTAGTAGCCTTCAGCCTGCGTCTAGGTAGTCTAGTTTCTCTTTGTTAATTCCTTTAGTTTAATTAGTTAAAACCCCAAAATCCAGTCAAATCAAATAAATCAGTTAAGTAATTAGTTGAGTCAGAGTCTAGTTTAGCGTCGCTAGTGTCTCGTGGGTTCGATACTCGGACTTCATTAGGCTTTACTACGTACGATAGGTACACTTGCCTGTCAGTGGTCTAGCATTTAGAGAGTCTTAGTTTATAAATATAAAACTAGGGTGTCTAGATTAGGTTAGTTTTTTATTAGACCGCATTTACCACATCAAGACTCTTCGTGGCAAACCTTGGAGTCTTCGTCCAGGTGTAGGTCTTCGTGGATATGGACTGCATTCAGTCTGATCATAAATAACAGCAGCACCAGACAACACATATGTAGATCAGCAATTATCACCGAGACTTGATGGGGGATATCAAGTCTTGGTCTTCAACTCGTAGCGATGTCGAACCGAGCGGGCCGCGTCCACATAATATGTATCAACAAACTCCCCCTTGGACACTGCTCGTGATGGTTCGTTCTTCACATTGTCGTCGGATCTTTCAGAATCTTCACGCGTCACAAACAGGGAGTGTATCAGCAAACTCCCCCTTGAATGATGTTCGTGAAAAGTTGATCTTCAAATTTTAGATCCTTGCGGTGTTGAGAAGTGGTCAGCGGCAACTCGATCATCTTGATCTTTTGATTGCATCCATGTCGTGTCTTCATTCCATAGTTTGTCTTCTAACACGTTCTCTTCACCTTTAGCTGGTCCGGATGCCGCATTTGCACATACAAGAAAGCTAAACGCGTAATGAGAACAAATGCTTGGAATATAATCAAACGACACACATATGACCAACTCTCAATTAAACACCAACCGACAACAGCTTGAAAGTTGTAAAAACTTGATCAATTTTAGATTTTTAACTTTCAACATTTGTTAATTTTGACCGTTTATGAAGATGCAGTTGTTTTAGGTTTCGATCATGTTTCAGGTGGAAAAGACTTGAGATCCAACATCGTACAATCGAAAATAAGATCGAAATAAAATCTTTTTGGCTTTTATAAAGTTTATATTAAAACACACCTAAAATCTTTTTGGTATTTTTGAATTTTTTAAATGTAAAGACGGAAAGCAGTAAATAAATATATACAGAGATGCAGAAATGAAAAGAATTAAATAAATATTTACAGACATTCTTTTTGCGAGTTTCGAGGGTAAGAGAATCATTTCAGTGTACGGTCATGCCAAAACGCTCTTGTTGTTCAATTAGTTAACATTAAGATAAGCATCCTATAACAATTATCGGTATTGTTGTCCACATAAGCTCAACTTATGTACCCGCGGTTAGGGGATACGTTAAGGTATGATTTATACTTACCGACCGGTGTTCATCCACACACGACACATTCCCGTATCAAGGTATGCACGAGAGTTCATCTTACTGGTGAGTATACCATTTATCATCTGTTTTCAACGTATATGATGTGAGATACTCACTTATTTTTGGATGAATACAAGCCCTATGTGATTAAATCACTTATTGATGAGGAACTTGATATTCGATGCATGAGGGCACAGGAGCAAGTCCGTGAACAAGTAAGTACCGTCGTACAGACAAAGAGACGAACTTGACTCCCGAAAAAATGTGATATTTTATCACTTATTGATTTGGACATGTGATTGTTTATCACTTATTGAGGTCGTATGCATCATGTATTATATACATGTTTGAATGATATGTACACGTATGTATGGTAACATGGAAGCTCTAGACTTGCGTCTCCGTTGTTTTCGGTCAAAGAAACAACCATGATACCCAGATGATAAACAGCATAAAGACCACGTATCTCAGAACCTCAGCAATCTATCAAACGAAATTTCAGTACCAAGACCATATGCCAATGAGCGGTTCCCACACGGTCTTTAGTCGATTTAGGTTTATATCACCCTGCACACTTTAAAATGATTGTGAGCCTACCGATACATCTTATATAGAGCTGCTTATCGTTTTTCATTTTAGGTTCAAAGAGGTTTCAACAGACCACTGATGTACTATCATATTCTCTTTTTCTCGCCAGGAAACTCATTTTTGCTTTTCTATTGTTTTTGTGTTTTTTAAAATTTTCGATGATTTTGGATTTTTAAAATTTTTCAATGTTTTTGTATTTTTGAATTTACTCCCCCTAAAATGCAAAAAGTACGAGAAATTAAGAAAACACAAACAAATATTTACAAAAATGATTTTCCAATGTTGGTTTTACTCTGGCTTGACCTTAATGCCGTTTACCATTAGTAAATAGTCAAATCGTGATTTGTCAAATGCTTTGGTAAAAAGGTTGGCACGTTGGTCATCGGTGTGGACCTTAACAACATCGATAAGTCTTTTATCAAAACAATCACGTATGAAGTGATATTTGATTTCGATGTGTTTGATCTTTGAGTGCTGCACAAGATTTCTAGTGATCTGTAAGGCAGCAGAATTATCAACGAAAATAGGAGTAGATAGGAATTCAAAACCGTAGTCGCGCATTTGTTGTTGAATCCACAGGACTTGGGAGCAACAACTTGAGGCAGCAATGTATTCAGCTTCACAGGTTGATGTAGCGACACAAGTCTGCTTCTTGCACTGCCATGTGACCAGGCGATTTCCTAAAAACTGACATCCAGCCGTTGTGGATTTGCCGTTAATTTTGCAGCCACCAAAGTCAGAATCACTGAACGCAATCAAGTCGAAGCTATCATCCCTAGGGTACCAGAGACCGGTGTCCGGGCTACCCTTCAAATAGCGGAAAATCCTTTTTACAGCTGCTAGATGTGAGACCTTCGGGTTGGCTTGATAACGAGCAGGCACGTAGGATACATTATGTCAGGCCTCGAGGCTGTGAGATACATAATAGATCCGATCATTGCACGATAAAATGAAGAGTTAACGCTTTCACCCTTCAAGTCCGGAGTTATCCCGTGATTCTGCGGAAGTGGGGTACCAATGGGCGTCGCTTCGGACATCTGGAACCGGCTCAAGATGTCTCCGACATATTTAGTCTGATGGATGAATATCCCATACTCCATTTGTTGAACTTGTAGGCCCAAAAAGAAGTTTATTTCCCCCATGGCGCTCATCTCGAATTTCTCCTGCATAACACGCTCGAAGTCCCTACACAAGACATCGTTAGTTGAACCAAAAATAATATCATCTACGTATACCTGAACCAATAGAAGATCTCCATCCTTTTCTTTGATGAAGATAGTGCAATCGATAAGACCCTGGCGAAAACCGTTCTCCAGCAGATAGTTAGATAAGGTTGCGTACCAAGCTCTCGGTGCTTGATGTAAACCGTAGAGAGCTTTGTTGAGCAACCAAACCCGATCAGGATGAATAAGATCTTCAAAACCCAGAGGTTGTTCGACATACACCTCTTCTTTAACCACACCGTGTAAGAATGCACTTTTCACGTCCATCTGGTAAACCTTGAATCCCTTGAAGGAAGCATAGGCTAGAAAAATCCGAATAGCTTCAAGTTGTGCAACTGGTGCATAAACTTCATTGTAGTCTATCCCTTCAATTTGACGGAAACCTTAAATAACTAATCTCGCCTTGTTTCGGACAACTACTCCACGGTCATCTTTCTTGCATTTGAAAACCCAACGGGTGCCAATCTTCTTGTAGTTTTCAGGTTTCTCAACCAGTTTCCAGACACCTAGCTTCTGGAATTGTTGCAGTTCCTCCTGCATAGCTTCCACCCAAGAATTATCTTTTAATGCTTCTTTCCAAGACCTTGGTTCTTCTTGTGAGACATAACACGCGAAGGACCAATCATTCTGCAAACTCGATTCTCTAATCGCTGCATACAAGCCAACATTGTTGTTGTTTCTCAACTGATTCCTCGTCTGCATGCCACTATGAACATTACCAATGATGTTTTGTTGAGGATGGGTATTATGAATTCTTGTTTCTGGATTATCTGGAACTGGAATATTTATACCCAGATTGTTGAAGTTGAGATCAACAACCAAATCAATACCCTGAACTGGTGAAGTGGATGATGCAGTAGCTTCAGCCGTTTTAGGGCAGTCCTCAGGGGGCGTAGCCTCAGAAGCACCATGCACAACAGGAACTTCTTGGTCTGCATCGAGAAATTCATCATCCTCTGAAGATTCGTTCAGTTCAGTAGCATCGTAAAGATCCTCATTCTCGAGAGCATTATTGTTAACTGATGATGATTCCTGATTATTGACAATAATTGGACGAACCAACGGTGAATCTGTTGCGTTGTCACTCTCGAAAAATATCTGTGCCACAGCATCTAGAAATTCTTCCTCAATATTGATTGAATTGAAAAAGTCATCATACTTAAACATCCATGGTTGACCCGGACATTTGACTGACAATGTGTGCTTTTGTACTCTGACTTCAGACCACTCCTCGATCCTTTTCGTTTCAAGATTCCAAACTCTTAAATTTGGGGTGGCATACCCAAGAAAGTATCCCTTAATTGCTTTTGCCCCAAACTTTCCATCCGGATCGATCATAGTGCAAGGAGCTCCAAACGGTTCAAGAAATTGTAAGTCTGGTTTGCGTTTGTGAAGAAGCTCAAAGCAGGCATGCAGATGCCACAACTTCACTCCAGAAGGGAATGGGCAACTGTGACTCTACCAACATAGTCCTAGCAGTTTCGATCAATGTGTGGTTCTTACGCTCAGCGACGCCATTCTGTTGAGGAGTGTATCTAGCACTGAATTCGTGAAGAATACCTTTGGATCTACAGAACTCCTCCATTGCATGATTCTTAAACTCGGTTCCATTGTCGCTGCGTATGCGTCTAACTTTCAAAGTATACAAATTCTCAATCGTTGTGATCAAGTTTTTGATTATTTCGAAAGTTTCACTCTTGTGTGCCATAAACGCCACCCAAGAAAATCTTGAATAATCATCTGTCACCACGAGGCAGTACGAGTCATTACTGATGCTTTTACGATTGACAGGACCAAATAAATCCATGTGCAAGCGTTCAAGCGGTACTTCAACTGTGTTGATCTTCTTTATCGGGTGCGATTTCTTACTCTGTTTTCCTTTCTGGCACGAAACACAGACGTCTTGCAAGTGAAAGTTTTTGACGGGAACACCATTTACTAACTCATTCTTCACCAGATGATTCATTTTCCTTAGGTGAATGTGTCCCATCCGTCTGTGCCAAGAGATTGTTTCCTTTTCCGTGGCTTTAGTAACAAAACATGTTACTTGTGCAGACGTTGTAATTGCTTGGATCATATCGAGGACATACAAATCATTATCCCTTGGTGCAGATAAGAGAATCCAGTCTTTCGGGATCTTGAAACCGGGCTTCAGCACATAACATCTATTAGCATCAAAGTGCACAGAAAACTTCTTATTACAAATTTGAGAAACACTGAGAAGATTGTGATCAAGCTGTTGCACAAAGTTAATCTTGTCAAAACTGACAACCCTGTTGGAAACCATTCCTTCACCAGTAATATATCCGCCTTTATCTCCAACAAAAGCAACATAACCTCCTCTAATAGATTTGACGTCGTAGAGAAGTTTCATGTCGCCGGTCATGTGCCTGGATGCCCCACTATCAACAATCCAAAGACTACTGATAGTTCCTCCTGGAACACCCTGCACATGTACTCAAATGAACAGTTGGAGATGGGGACCCAAGCCTTCGTGGACTTGGGTCTTCCATATTCATCGACAAAAGTTATTTCAACTTCGCGATGGTTTGGAAACGGTGATGCTCCCCCTGAAGTTGTGGTCATTTTAGGTTTCCATGTCCTTTGAGTCTTACCAGTTTGATTGTTAGAAATTTTAACTTCATGATTGTTTGAAGTTTTCAAAGTTTCTGGTTTGACTGAAACAGGTTGTTTTTTAACCACATTTGTTTTAAGTGCCTTTTCAATTACCTTGATTTGCTTGCGTTTCTGTTTCTTCTCCCTTTCTTTCACAAGATGGGGATCTTGTTTTGGAGAAACAGATCGCCTTTGGTAATTTTGCTCACGGGGAACATCAACTTTAGCTTTTAAGTTATGAAGATATGGACAATTTCGAATGATATGTCCAAACTCACCACACTCAAAACATGATCTTCGTTCAACAAACCCCGAAGTATCATGTTTATGTCTCGTTAATGAACTTTGTGGTTTCGAGGTACTTGGTCCTGAGTTATTTTGATCATTTCTTTTCAAAATTTTAACTTGTTTAATATAATCTATGTTAGATTTGTTTTCAAATGTTTCAATTTTATCCGTTCCCTTCGACTTCACAAAGTTCACCCTTTTGTCCGTTCTCTAGTTTTGTTCCTTTCGACCTTGTGTTGTCGATTTTCCTTTTGGTTTAGTGTGATTTTGCTGAATTTTCTCTGTTGGTAATTTTTGATTGCCATATTGTTTTCGAACTTTAGCTTTTGGAATCGGAGGACATTGTGTTACCACAACTCGTGAACTCGACTCTCCCAAAAACTTACTTGTTGAATCCTCAAAAACTTTACAGATTAATGATTGATTTACGTTCTTAATCGGAAAATCTTTGTTTGAATAAACTTTATCATCACCAACTAGAGTGTATAGCAAATTCACACTCTCAGACTCTTGTGCAGAAGTGGACTCGACCTGAACAGTCTTAGCCGGTTTTGCGGGAGGATCACACAGAATGTGATTCTCGAGAGGTATGTCCTCTTCTTTGATAGCTGCATCAGACTGTGCAGAGTCAGTATCATCGGATTCATCATCTGAAGAATCAGCATTCTCAACAATGACTGGAGAATCCTGATTTTGTTCAGCAGTTGATACTTTCGTATCTGCTGACACATCCGAATCGGATGATACTTCCTTTTTGTAACCAAGTCCAGCTGCAAATTCCTCAACACTTAAAGGAGCAGATGGCTCAAATTGAGGTTTATCTTCCTCATCAGGCATTGCGGTATAATTGTGTCTGTACGGTGGAGGACACTTCTTATATCCAATGCATGTGACATCCTTTTTCTCCTTCTGTATGTTAATGATGTGATCCAGCACATAGCTAGAGTTTGAGTAACTATCTATCCTAAGCTGAATCGCCTCATTTTCACACTTGACACAGGCCAACTCCTTTTGTGCTTCCTCGAGCCTAGTAATGTAATTGTTTATGGCAGTTTGTTTTCTTGAAACTGTTTTTACTAGCTCGGTCTTATCTTCCCTTAAGGTGTCAATTACCTTTTTAAATTCTTTTTCATGATTTTTATGCAACAAGTTGGCCTCTGTGCATTTTGCGAGATCCACAGTCAAACTTTGATTGTGGATAAATGTCACGTCATACTTGCTTTGCAAATCATCATATTTGCTTTGCAAGTCTGACAATTTCCCACCCAAATCAACACATTTATCACATTTATCAGATTTAGATTCATCGACACATACCTGACTTGACGAACTGTCAACATTAGCCATAAAGGCTGAATGATGAGAAGAAGAAAAAGAAGAATAAGCAGCTTGATCCACCAGAATAGATCTTCTGTCATTTCCTGCTTTAGCTTCACTTAAGAGCTCCTCAACATCTGCATCAATGGACTCATGTGACACTTCATCCGTGCCGTCTTCTCCTGAACTTGAGGTTTCCTCATCTGAGCTTCCACTATAACCAGAACTGTCTTCCTCAAAAGATTCTCCACCACACGCTTGTTTTAGGTCCTTGAAAACTTCAGCAAAACAAGTTGTTCCACCCTGATCACCGCCACCTAGTTGAATCGACCAATCACAACCTTCATCAACTTGAACCACAAGAGCTCGGTTGTTGTTTGATGGTCCTGCTTGATGAGTATTGTTTGCAGGCATCAAGGCACGTTCATTATTCCTCTTTTGATTCTGGTTCGGTTGGTTGCCTTGATTCCTAAACGGATTCTGGTTCCCATGCTGAGCTGGCTTCGTACATTCCCATTTGAAATGACCCGGTTCACCACAATTGAAACATTTAACCGCTTGCTTATCAAACCCATACTTGGTATCCTTCTTGCTTTCCAAGCTGGTTCTGCCAGTTCTTTCCATGAAGTCTTTTGCTCGCCTCATAGCACTAGCAAATGCCCACTTGATATCCATCAAATCCATTTCATCCTTATCTATCTGCTGATAATCTTCTTGAGTCAAATTGATGTTCCCAATTTGCCCTGCCACTAACCCACAGTAGGCGATTACCAAAGTATTTAGCAGCTCCATATGTTCCCTTGCCACCTCGACACTTACTTTCGAAAAACATGAAGTGTCTAGCCGAACTGTGTTTGGATTAGTTTATTAACCAGCATTGACTGTTGATGAAGTGTTTCCATAATAGGCTTGTTGTTCACCTTTGTAGTTTGGATCAAGAAATGATGGTACTCCAGTAGACTTATAGCTTTGCTCTGTGGCTGCTGGTTGTGGTGTTCCATACATGTAGGTGCTCGAGACAAAAGCCGTTTGTAGCTGAGCATGTTGAGCAGGTTTTGCAACTGTGCTAGTCCCTCCACAGTTTCCATAGTACATTTCGGGATTTTGTGGAACCAGCACTCTTTTTTCCTTCCTGATTTCCTCTTGATCTTTGTTCTCCAAGAGTTGAATGAACTGATGGATGTTGGTTGTAGCCAGCGTGCCATTATATTTCAGAATCTCCAAGAAACCATTCCATTGAGCTGGCAATGCGTCGACAAACTTAGTGACAACCTCTTCCAGAGTTGCTGCAACCTGAAAATTACCCATTTCACTCAACAGATGATAATATTGACTTGTCAGATCTCCCAACGACTCCCTTTCCATACACATGAAGCCGTCGAACTCCTTTTTGAGAAGATCATGCCTCAGTTTGCGTGACGACGCATTTCCTTGACCTCTCGCCTTTAATGCGTCCCATAAACCTTTTGTCGTTTTGAATCCCACAAATTGATGATAAATATCTTTATTCAAGGCTTGAGTTAGAATTGAAAATGCTTTCTTTTCTAAATCATATGCCTTTTTATCATCGACAGAAAGATCCGCAAATGTTGCAGCATTAGAACCGGCTTCTTCAAGTGCTAGATTGAATTCCGTGGTAAAAGACAACCACAACTCCGTGTTTTGCCCAAGTACATACGTATGAAATCTTTCTTCCCAAGCTGGGTAATCGTTCAAGTACATGAGCTTTGGTGGGCGGTTGTTGCTACCGGTTTCATTTTCGCTAAAAAGAAGATTTTGAATACTTTGGTTTTGATTTGTAACAAAAGCCCACTGATTTGCGGTAATCGAACTCAATTGTGCTGATGACGAAGGCGTGGGAGTCTGAGCCCAAGAAGGAATTGGACCTGAACCTTTACTCGTATACTTATCCGCATTAGGATCTGGTTTCCAACCCCACCAGTCGGAGGTCATATTTGGTTGAGACTAAATGACAAACCCTTGAAAAAAAACCAAATTAAGTAAGTTTTGATATGAAAAATAAGTGTTCTGTGAAAAATTTAAACAATGAGACCACGAAGACTCAAGTCTACGAAGACTCAAGTCCCACGAAGTCTTAGAGGTTCACTAAAAATTGACTCCCACGAAGAGTGCAATAACAATGATTCCTACGAACACTTTGAGCCCAAAATAAAAATCACTAACTATTTGAACCCAAAGGAAAGCCACGAACAGTGGAATGATGAAAGGAGGCCCAAGGTTTGTATAAGGCCCAAAGTAGATTTAAATTAAAAAGAGAAGGCCCACTAGGACTTGGAAAACCCACGAACACTTGAAATTGTTTGAAGCCCACAAACAATGAACTGTTCGTTGGCAACATATGACACGAAGATAGTATTGTTCGTTGAGAATTGAACTTTGTGAAAAGTTTGAAAAGTTGGAAAAGAAAAGAAAAAAAATATTTTAATCAACCAAAATCCATTCAAACAGTGAGGATAGTGAGTTGGTGAGCAAAAATCTCAAACACCATACTTACTTTTGGTGCAAAGGTCAAACTCACATCACTTTTCTTACCAACTTTTTGACAACAAACACTAATTTAAGATTTTCAATAAAACAAATTTAAAAACAAACCCAGAACTATGAAGAAACACAAGAAAACTATTAGTTTTCCGATGAAATATATGAGTTTACCTGCCACCAAAAAAAATTCCAAACAACAATTTTGCACAAAAGTTTAATAAAAACCCAATCTTAACATGTATACATGTATTCTAACAAGGTTTTTGTCAAAACTAATAGCAAAACGTCAAGATTTTCAAGACTTTAAACCTGTTTTTCCATAAAATAAGATATTCAAAGTTCAAACTCAAGAACAAAATCTGAAAAACACATGAAAATCTTTGAAAACACAAGATAACGACTTGGTTTTAACAAGGAAAAGAGCCAAGGCTCTGATACCACTTGTAGGTCCACTAGTGGAGGATCTAGTTAACCGTATCCTTGTAATGCAACAAAACCGGTTGTGCGGAATCCAACCGGTAAGTTAAAGCAAGCAACGAACACACACACAAGAAGACAGATATACGTTTCAAAGCTTAACTGTATTTCACAATAGAGTTTGTTACAAAATAATCAACAATGGTTCTCTCAAACTCACTTGAAAATACTCTCGGTGTTCTATCAGTGTGCTCTCTCGTGTCTCTATATGTAACTGGTTTGCTGCAAGACTTTATAATGGAATCTTATCCACATCTCTACGAAGAGTTGGTCTGATCCACGAACCATAAGGGACCCCATGAAGAGTGGGTCTTCGTTGATAGATGATCTCAACGAACAATGGGGACTTCGTCACATAGACTTCGTGGACCAGCAAGGAGTCTTCGTCTCATGCATGGAGTCTTCAGCCATATTCATTGTTCGTCTACCTGGGGTCTTCGTCGCAAGGAGAAGAATGAACCCTTTGAGGGTTCCTTAATGAGACTCTTCGTGGCAAACCTTGGAGTCTTCGTCCAGGTGTAGGTCTTCGTGGATATGTACTGCATTCAGTCTGATCATAAATAACAGCAGCACCAGACAACACATATGTAGATCAGCAATTATCACCGAGACTTGATGGAGGATATCAAGTCTTGGTCTTCAACTCGTAGCGATGTCGAACCGAACGGGCCGCGTCCACATAATATGTATCAATAGTCTTGTTTCGGATCCTACAGAGCACAAGAATGAAATTAGGAGCTGGTTTAAAAAAAAATTCTCGGAACTGATTAATCGGAGGCCGAAGTTAAACGGAGATGGGTTGCCTAGGATTTCGATTCAAAGTGCTTCGTTTCTGGATGAGTTGTTCTCGGAAAATGAAGTGTGGCGAGCCATTAAAGATTGTAATGGAGGAAAGGTCCCGGGTCCGGATGGATTTACGTTGAAATTTTTCAAGGTTTTTTGGAATGATTTGAAGCATCTTATTATGGGGGTTATGAGAGACTTCCATAACAGTGGCATCATCAGCAATGGATGCAACTCCTCCTTCGTTGCTCTTATTCCGAAATCCAATGATCCCCAAGAGCTTTTGAATTATTGTCACACCCCGGTTTCCACGTGTCACCGGTGGGCCCGGTGGGGAGTATCGTGACGTCATGGTTGGCAACATAATAGTCAAACAAAACAATATTATTAAGCACAGCGGAAGCAATTGAAAATATAATACAACCGAATTTATTATTGTAATATCAACTGTCACAATATCCGGAAGTTTATCCACAGAAGGATCGAACATAAAAGGGAAACAATAGTTCAACAGACTTTTAGGCATCTTAAGCTTGCGAGACTTCTATTGATGCTAAGGAGAATTATCCAGCCAAGTTCGTATAGTACCTGCATTTAGCCTTTTTGGAAAATACGTCAGTTTACACTGGTAAATACATTCAACTGACTCATTTTGAAAAAAAGAGTTTGTAAATTGTTTTGAATGCACGTGGCACAAAATATCTTGACACATTGATTAAAATGCACAGAGGCAAAATTAATCTTTTTAACTTGGGAGAATTATTTAATATTATAATCTTGTGAACGATTTACATGTTACTTATGCGTTCAGTAGCCCGGAACGTATCCGGGTTAAAGATCAATAGACACACCACAATAATGAGTTATACACCGACAGGTGTACGCCTACACCCCGTGCTCAGGTCGTGGCCATCTCGTAAGATAATGCCGAGGATATCCGGGACATGGTCATTAACCCCCCAAAGGCTTTAAAGTAAACAAGACTGTTTAAAACGAGCCGATCAAATTATTCAACTACCCACTAAGCGTGGAGATTTGATGCCCGATCAAGCGGTACGCTATGTACCGTAACCCAAGCCCGTATAGGGAAAATAAGTTAAAAGTATTTACCTGAGCTAAATATAAATTCAATCCCAGCCGTATATCAAATCAGCAAGTACAGATAGCTTTTATTGGGCTCCTAATCTGGAACGAAGGTTTTTAATAACCTATTAGAATCCTAACGGGTCTTTAATTAAGCTTAAGCTTAGACCGGCTAGTTTCAAAGATACGGTTCGTACGCACGATTAAGCGAAGACCGGATAGAATGTGATTTAGACCCGACAAGTTTGAAGACTTGTTTAATATGGGTTTATTATTCACATTCTGGATTTTGAGATTAAACCGATAAGGTTTGACCCGTTTCGGCTAATTTATGTAAACTTGTTACATAAACCGAACCGATCGCGTAATAAGCGTAACGGGTAACCGAATGGATCACGAACAGGTTTCCTAAGTTAATATGCCTTAAATATGTTGTGGTATCAGTAGGATACCTTCCATTATGCCCAAAACGAGTTTAATCTCAATTTAAGCCCCGTAGGGGTATTTTGGTCATTTACCTAAGGCATATATACTACCTGTCATACAACTACTCGAACGATGTGACCATAAGGTCACTTAATGTGTTTGGTCGGATCCTAATGATCGACCAAACGGGTCGGGTTCGAAAGTATAAGCGATTGTTTAGATCGCTTACCTTTACGACCCTATATAAGCACTAAACTAAAGTGACGAGCTAAGCATGTTGAAACATGCTTAACTAAGTTAGAAAACAAGTTTGGTATCAAAACAAACGGTTTTGATACCCATAAGTAGTTTGGTTACAAAATACGCAAGAATACGTATTCTGGACGAAACTACGGCTCGTCACTGAGCCTAGATAACATGGAAATCAGTAGGTATAGTCACTAGGGACTATAACCATCGTGATCACGCTCACGTTATGAAGTTCAAACGAACTTCGCATCGACCTTAAACTGGTCAATGCAGAAAGTCAAGCAAAGTTTGACTTTCGGACTCGTAAAGCAATAAAAGAACGAAAGAATACTTACGGAGGGTCCCCGAAAGCTCTCGATCCGATTTACCTTCAGGTATGAAGTATAACTTCAACTTAGAAGGCTTAAAATCAGATCAAGTGTGAGAAATGAAGTGAAAAGTGATGGGTATTTATAGATTTCGGTCCACCGTTAGGATCGTTTCTTGGAGAAGAGGGCACGATCAAGGCCGTACACTTGTCGGAAGGTTATGGTGCCTAAATTGCCACTAACCATAGGAAATCAACATGTGGCATTGAGATTAGGAGTGCCAAACAGCTGCAACCAGCTGTTTGATACATTTAATCTGGTCAGAAGGGGCCATGCGGCCCGCTTCAGGATGCCCTTAAACTCATGCGGGCCGCCTGAGGGTCCTGATCAGACAACAAGTTTGAAAAATGACAGTTTCAGTCCCTGCACGTGTTTAAGGCCTTTTTCGACACTTCTAAGGCCCGTAAAGCCAACTTTAAGGCCCTAAAATGTTGCCTAAACATTGTGGACATGAAACATGCTCAAAAATGTGCCGGGTGATGGTTCGTTTGGTCGTACGAACGCGATGTTCGCTTAATTACGACGGAATGCGCATAAGTGCCAAAAACGATCCAAATGACGCGACGAATGGATTTTTCTTATGGCGAACACTAAAATAAAATACTTTAGTGCTTACATAAATTTTTGGATGTCCAGATGCATTCCGAACATAGGTTATGCGCGAAAATGCAAACTTATGCACTTTTTGACGCTTTTAGTCCCTGATCCTTCTACACTTGATCTTAACATGCTTTCTTGCACTTCGAGCCCTCTAACTTGACTTTTATGGGCCTTAAGACATAACCATACTTTGTTAAGTCCTTGGGTAACTTTATGGTTACCCGAAAAGTCATAAATTCCAACGTTGACGCTTTTAACCCCTCGCACACGAATTTGATCATAACTTTCTCATACGATAACGAAACTTTATGAAATTTTAATCGTGCATTCTAGTGAGCATAATTTACATTTACAAAGCTTCGGGTTTGTCAAAAGATCACTCAGAGGTATATCTTTAACATGTTGACACATTTGACCCCTGTAGTTTGTAATCTCTCACTTTTAGCTACGTATGATCCATGATTTATTCGTTTGATGTTATGAACATCATGTAGGGTTATTATGAAGTATATTTATTCACTGTTGACACTTAGAATCCGTATAATCACATACTTTCCATGTTTGTCAACTTTAGTCCTTTCAGAACATTCTTACACACGTTCAAACATATGACACGTGTCAACACATTATAGGACGTGAATTTTCGAGGTGTTACATCCTCACCCCCTTAAAATAAATCTCGACCCGAGATTTACTGAAATAAGTAAGGTACTTTTCTTTCATCGTGGATTCAACCTCCCACGTGAATTCGGGACCTCTCCGGGCATCCCATTTGACCTTTACAATAGGTACATGCTTCCTTCGAAGCTTCTTTACCTGTCGATCTTCAACCGACAAAGGTTTTTCCACAAATTTTAAGCTCTCATCTATATGCACATCTGTATGCGGTACAACCAGTGATTCATCAGCGAAACACTTCTTCAGATTGCAGATGTGGAACACATTGTGAATTCCACTGAGCTCTTCAAGTAAGTTTAACTTATAGGCAGCTGACCCGACACGTTCGATAACCTCGAAAGGTCCTATGTATCTCGGGCTTAGCTTGCCTTTCTTACCTAACCGCATCACTCCCTTCCAGGGTAACACTTTAAGTAGGACTTTGTCACCTACTTCGAAGTGAAAATCCTTACGCTTAGGATCAGCATATCTCTTCTGTCTATCCCGGGCAGCTTTGAGACGGTCACGAATCTGGACAATCTTGTCCGTCATCTCGAACACTATCTCTGGTCCTGATAACTGGACATCTCCAACTTCCGCCCAACAAACGGGCGATTTTACACTTTCTACCGTATAATGCCTCAAAAGGCGCAGCCTTGAGGCTGGTATGGTAGCTATTGTTGTAGGAGAATTTGATTAACGGTAGGTTCTTATCCCAACTGCCGCCTAAATCGATTGCACGTGCACGTAGCATGTCTTCCAACGTTTGAATAGTACACTCACTCTGACCGTCTATCTGAGGATGGTAAGCTGCACTATAGTTCAAACGTGTGCCCAAAAATTGTTGGAAACTCTTCCAGAAATGTGACGTGTATCTAGTACTTCTATCAGAGACAATAGCCACAGGTATGCCATATAAGGCTACAATCTTATCAACGTATAATTGGGCTAACACATCGGAGCTGCAAGTCTCCTTGATGGGTAAGAAATGAGCTGACTTAGTCAGTCCATCAACTATAACCCATATTGTATCATTTCCTTTTCTTGTCTTGTCTTGGGTAACTTGGTAGTAAAATCCATAGTTACCATTTCCCACTTCCACGTAGGAAGTTCGGGCTGTTGTAGCAAACCTGATGGTTTCTGATGCTCGGCTTTGACTTGCGCACTTGTCAAGCATTTAGCTACATAGGTGGCCACAGACTTCTTCAAGTCTATCCACCAATAGTTTGCCCTTAGATCCTGGGTAGCTGATGGCAAATTCTTAATCGTTGCCTAATTAGGGTTGCGGCATGTATGCATAAGCAATATGAACCGTCTTTCTTATTTAATAACACAAAACCCTCAGAATATTGAGTCAGGCTTTATGTGCCTATGTTTTAAAACCTATTTAATCAAGGTTTTGATTATTCCATAATCAATATGGAGTTTTCACAATACTCCAGCCCATAGCGGGATACAATCTTAATTCTACCTGCCCTTCCCGGAGGTAAGCAGGGAAAACTTATGAGAAGATAATCAAGATTGCAAGGAGGCTACAGAGATTTTCCATATCTCAGGCTCCAGTTCATCCATCATTGTTCGTGTCAAATGAGTGACACCTTTATGTTATAAGTCCACGAATTCCTTAATCGGGAACATTTACTTGGAAAAAAAAAATTTCCATTTTTGGATATCTTCTTTGAATACTACTAGTCGACTTTAGTACAATATGATCATTGGGATATCTTAGGGGTTCCATGTATTAAACCTCCATGCTGATCAGACATGGAAATAATCTATGGGACACACTAGGATACGCCAATCCTCATATGACACTTTAATCAAACATAGTCTGGCATTCGCAGGCGATAGAAAATGATGAGAAAATAATTAAAATAACATATGTTGTCGTACTCTATGCGAAGAAAGAGTACTCTTAGATTTTTCGGAAGGATTCCTTGCCGATACTAGAAGAATTGGTTACTACGGTTTCCTTGGTAACTATACCTTGTGGATGATAAAAAAAAATTTGCTAAGTTTATGGTTCATGAAGATTTATTATTGCCTGTATTAAAAACATGGCACTTAGCAGGAATTATCATTGATAAATGATAAGGAAGTTTATTGTACGAGTGCTTATATTTAATTAATGATGGAAGTTTCACAAACTAGGCACCTAGCTCAGTTGGCTAGGCGCGCGAAAGGGTGCGGCCGGCCTAGACCCAGGTTCGATTCCGGGGACGGCCAGTTCCACCACTTTTTTATGTATAATATTAATTAATCGCACGTATACGTGTAATTATGAGAGTTGTCTCATAAGGAGTCTTGATAATTAATTGCTTCTTATTACCCACAATACGGGCTTGATTTTTATCACTATATTGAGTCCTTGTATTTAACGGAACTAGGACATCAAAAATGATTCCTTATGGATATAAAACATCCATCTAATAATGTTGCAGCAGTCTCAGAGGTATACAGGCTTCTTACTGAACTTTCCTTGCTTTTTATTAAGCCTGTACTTGCTCTCTTTCTCAGATTTCTGGGAGTTATTCTCCTTCTTTTGGTTCATCCTTCATATACGAAGTGTGAACAAAATCTCCTCATGAGCAATTAAACATGGTTTCTAATGAGATTTAGAGCGAGAAGAATTCGTCTCTTTGGATTGTCTCATGACCTTTCTATGGTCCTTCCATCTGCTGCGTCAACCACAGCCTGAAGATTAACTCCATTAATATTGAGGTTTACGTTTGTAGTTTTATTAACTTTCGTCGCCTGAATAGCGTTGCGACTGTCGTCTACCTCATCCGAGTGTTCCATACTCGAAACTTGGTACCAACCACCAAGATTTAACCTTTATCAGTCATCATCCTGATGATCTGACTTAGATTAGCCACGGCATTCATAAACCGTATGGGCTATTCTGTTCCGAACATTCATAGTGAATGTTATTTTGAATGTATTTCCATTATACTTAGCCTAGGTCACAACTGGACCATCAATGGCATTCAAAGCTTGGAGCGAGTCCAATACTTGCTTGACAGGGAACCATAATGTTACAACTGTCCTTGTCACAAGTACGATTATAAATAGCTCAAAGGCTAGCCTTTCATGACTTCGGTTATATATATATATATATATATATATATATATATATATATATATATATATATATATATATATATTTATACATATATGGCATAGAAGCCTGTTGCGAGGGACGTAGAAAATATGGCATAAAGCATAGTCATGAAGGACATAAATGATTATACGGCACGAAGGCCTTGTCACAAAGGACAATTAGATATGGCACAAACGGCCTTGTTATAAGGACATTCATCAAATCTGGCACAAAGGCATGTTACCAGGAATGTTGACATTTAATATGTTAACTTGTCACGAATGACCTATTATAGCACATAGGCTTGTCATGAATGACTTTAAAACATAACTCGATGGTCTATTATCAAGGACCTTAATTTATTAGCCGAAATCTTATTAGATTAGGGCTTCAAGGTTTGAACGTGGTTCTTCACCTTTGGACAGGGAGTCATAGACTACAACTGTCATCGTCTTGAAGGACGATTCCTTTGGCAGAAAAATAAGCCAATCAACATCACTAATGGATGTTTATATATAACCATCGTATCTAATGATATTAGTCATGATCACATTGATCATATTGACCATTAGGTTTGGGTATAATCACACCATTTTGAACAGGGGATCATAAAGATCACTACTATCTTTGTCTTACCGACACTAGAATAAAGTATAGCCCGTAGGCATTTCATCACGAGGGATGTTAATATTATGATCATCATACTGAGGATACTAGTCAGGATCGCACTGATAGTGTAGACTATGGGAATTGAGTATAACTCACCACCTTGGCAAAAATCACAAAAGATTACAATTGCCTTGTCTCAGTTGGACGATATAATATAGCCCATAGGCAAAACATCATTACGGATGTTAAAATTTTTAATCATCGTATTGATGATTTTTGTCATGATCGTATTGATCATATGAACTATTAGGCTTGAGCATAGCTCACTACCTTGGACAGGGAATCGTAAAGATCACAATGTCTTTGTCTCAAATGGACAATATATTATAGCCCGTAGGCAAGACATCGCTAAAGGATGTTAAATAATATGATCATCGTATTAGATGATATTAGTCATGATCGCATCGATCATATAGACTATTATGTTTGGACATAGTCCAACATTTTAGACAGGAGGCCAAAGACCACCACTGTCGTTGTCTTATCGGACAACAAGTTTAGCCCGTAGGCACTTCATCACTAACGGATGTTCATAATATGATCATCTTATAGGATGATATAAGCCATGATTCCTAATTCACTAGGTTAGATATGGGAATTGGAAGAATCCAATATAAGGATGACTATTGTGATTTTCTCGAATCACATTTGTCGAGGGTGCTAACACGTTCTTAGATGTTAACAAGGATCTGAATCCCTTGAGTAGGTTTCACCATCTTTGCCGCGTAGGCTAGGTTTCACCTTTAAGATTTCCTGTTAAAATGCATACTGACAGGAAAGGAAGGATATTTATTAAATTCAGGATTTTTATCATAAATTCTAATTCATAAGTTAATAATAATAGCACAAATGGCCTAGTTGCGTAGACAAGTTAAATTTATAAGCCATGATTTCAGAGAATCGCGGCATTAAGGTTTGAATCAAAGTTCATTACCTTTTCGTGACAGGGAGCTGTATGCTGCCACTGTCTTCAGTCTTAGAGGACATTAACTATAGCCCGTAGGCACTTCCCTTATAAGGGAAGTTTATTACTGAATTGCCCCTTAGGGAAATTCATTAACAATGGTAAACAGAGACCATATTTGGTTAAGTTATTAATCATATATTTATTTAGGATTTCTATTATAATTTATCCTAATTATAAAACATTAATAGTTTTATTGGTGGCACCCAATGGCTTGGTCACATGGACATTTATAAATTATAAGCTTATGATTTCAGAGAATCAAAGCATGACAGTATCTTGGCACAATAGGCCTAGTCACAAGGACATTTATAAATTTTAAGCTATGATTTCAGAGAATCAAAGCATGAAAGTATATTGGCACAATAGGCCTAGTCACAAGGACAATTATTTATATGCTAGGATTTCAGAGAATCAAAGCATTTGAGGTTTGAACCTAGTTCGTTACCTTTATCTGACAGGGAGTCATCGCTACCACTGTCTTTTGGCTCATATGGAAATGAGCAGGGCCCGTAGGCATTATGTTACCACGTATGGTTAAAATATGATCATCTTAATTAATGATGTAAACCCAGGATTCAGAGATCATTAAACTGGGTTTGGAATCTTTTGAAGAATCCTTTATAAAATGAAGTGTGTGATTTTAATGAATCACATCTTCCAGGAGTGTTAACATGTTTTAAGATGTTAACAGAGATTTGAATCTTTTAAACAGATCTTACCATCTTGGCCCGGTCTTATAATTGACCCGTAGGCTAGGTTTCACACTTAAGATTCTTAATTTATAATTAACGCAGAACAATTTTAAATTGAGGTGTAAATATGGATCTGAATCTAAATTGCGGTTCTGCCATCTTGGCCGGTCTTAATATGACCCGAAGCTAGGTCTTGCCCTTTTAGATTTTGCCATTTTATTATAATGGTAGATCTTGCAAAAAGGAAATATTATTTTTCCATTTATTTAATATTTCTTGTTTAGAATGAGAGTTTAAACTTAATCATTCCATTATATAAAAATAAAAGTATAAAGTTGCCCTAAGCGGGACTTGAAAGAAATAATGTTGTCCTCGGAGGGACTGAAAGATAATTATGTCCTTATAAGGACTAATAAGGAAACGATCTCCAGTAAAAGGAGTTTCTTCTTCATTTTATTTCTGAATGCTTTCTCCTCGGATGCTCGTTTCATTCTAGCCGCGGTACGAAGCTCAGCATCTCAGGGCTCCGGGTGTGGAGAACTCCTATTACGGCTTCTTCGCTTGGCGACGTATCCAATAATAATAAAAATTGGAAGCAAAAATTTTCATATATTAGGATTAAGATTATTCCTATGTTAAGTCTAGACTCAGAAGTTTTAGATATGTGCAATTGTGTAACTGAGATTAAACACAAAAGGCTAGTGTTTAATTCACTCAGAGTTCGCTCTGATACCAACCTGTCACACCCCGGTTTCCACGTGTCACCGGTGGGCCCGGTGGGGAGTATCGTGACGTCATGGTTGGCAACATAATAGTCAAACAACACAATATTATTAAGCACAGCGGAAGCAATTGAAAATATAATACAACCGAATTTATTATTGTAATATCAACTGTCACAATATCCGGAAGTTTATCCACAGAAGGATCGAACATAAAAGGGAAACAATAGTTCAACAGACTTTTAGGCATCTTAAGCTTGGGAGACTTCTATTGATGCTAAGGAGAATTATCCAGCCAAGTTCGTATAGTACCTGCATTCAGCCTTTTTGGAAAATACGTCAGTTTACACTGGTAAATACATTCAACTGACTCATTTTGAAAAAAAGAGTTTGTAAATTGTTTTGAATGCACGTGGCACAAAATATCTTGACACATTGATTAAAATGCACAGAGGCAAAATTAATCTTTTTAACTTGGGAGAATTATTTAATATTATAATCTTGTGAACGATTTACATGTTACTTATGCGTTCAGTAGCCCGGAACGTATCCGGGTTAAAGATCAATAGACACACCACAATAATGAGTTATACACCGACAGGTGTACGCCTACACCCCGTGCTCAGGTCGTGGCCATCTCGTAAGATAATGCCAAGGATATCCGGGACATGGTCATTAACCCCCCAAAGGCTTTAAAGTAAACAAGACTGTTTAAAACGAGCCGATCAAATTATTCAACTACCCACTAAGCGTGGAGATTTGATGCCCGATCAAGCGGTACGCTATGTACCGTAACCCAAGCCCGTATAGGGAAAATAAGTTAAAAGTATTTACCTGAGCTAAATATAAATTCAATCCCAGCCGTATATCAAATCAGCAAGTACAGATAGCTTTTATTGGGCTCCTAATCTGGAACGAAGGTTTTTAATAACCTATTAGAATCCTAACGGGTCTTTAATTAAGCTTAAGCTTAGACCGGCTAGTTTCAAAGATACGGTTCGTACGCACGATTAAGCGAAGACCGGATAGAATGTGATTTAGACCCGACAAGTTTGAAGACTTGTTTAATATGGGTTTATTATTCACATTCTGGATTTTGAGATTAAACCGATAAGGTTTGACCCGTTTCGGCTAATTTATGTAAACTTGTTACATAAACCGAACCGATCGCGTAATAAGCGTAACGGGTAACCGAATGGATCACGAACAGGTTTCCTAAGTTAATATGCCTTAAATATGTTGTGGTATCAGTAGGATACCTTCCATTATGCCCAAAACGAGTTTAATCTCAATTTAAGCCCCGTAGGGGTATTTTGGTCATTTACCTAAGGCATATATACTACCTGTCATACAACTACTCGAACGATGTGACCATAAGGTCACTTAATGTGTTTGGTCGGATCCTAATGATCGACCAAACGGGTCGGGTTCGAAAGTATAAGCGATTGTTTAGATCGCTTACCTTTACGACCCTATATAAGCACTAAACTAAAGTGACGAGCTAAGCATGTTGAAACATGCTTAACTAAGTTAGAAAACAAGTTTGGTATCAAAACAAACGGTTTTGATACCCATAAGTAGTTTGGTTACAAAATACGCAAGAATACGTATTCTGGCCGAAACTACGGCTCGTCACTGAGCCTAGATAACGTGGAAATCAGTAGGTATAGTCACTAGGGACTATAACCATCGTGATCACGCTCACGTTATGAAGTTCAAACGAACTTCGCATCGACCTTAAACTGGTTAATGCAGAAAGTCAAGCAAAGTTTGACTTTCGGACTCGTAAAGCAATAAAAGAACGAAAGAATACTTACGGAGGGTCCCCGAAAGCTCTCGATCTGATTTACCTTCAGGTATGAAGTATAACTTCAACTTAGAAGGCTTAAAATCAGATCAAGTGTGAGAAATGAAGTGAAAAGTGATGGGTATTTATAGATTTCGGTCCACCGTTAGGATCGTTTCTTGGAGAAGAGGGCACGATCAAGGCCGTACACTTGTCGGAAGGTTATGGTGCCTAAATTGCTACTAACCATAGGAAATCAACATGTGGCATTGAGATTAGGAGTGCCAAACAGCTGCAACCAGCTGTTTGATACATTTAATCTGGTCAGAAGGGGCCATGCGGCCCGCTTCAGGATGCCCTTAAACTCATGCAGGCCGCCTGAGGGTCCTGATCAGACAACAAGTTTGAAAAATGACAGTTTCAGTCCCTGCACGTGTTTAAGGCCTTTTTCGACACTTCTAAGGCCCGTAAAGCCAACTTTAAGGCCCTAAAATGTTGCCTAAACATTGTGGACATGAAACATGCTCAAAAATGTGCCGGGTGATGGTTCGTTTGGTCGTACGAACGCGATGTTCGCTTAATTACGACGGAATGCGCATAAGTGCCAAAAACGATCCAAATGACGCGACGAATGGATTTTTCTTATGGCGAACACTAAAATAAAATACTTTAGTGCTTACATAAATTTTTGGATGTCCAGATGTATTCCGAACATAGGTTATGCGCGAAAATGCAAACTTATGCACTTTTTGACGCTTTTAGTCCCTGATCCTTCTACACTTGATCTTAACATGCTTTCTTGCACTTCGAGCCCTCTAACTTGACTTTTATGGGCCTTAAGACATAACCATACTTTGTTAAGTCCTTGGGTAACTTTATGGTTACCCGAAAAGTCATAAATTCCAACGTTGACGCTTTTAACCCCTCGCACACGAATTTGATCATAACTTTCTCATACGATAACGAAACTTTATGAAATTTTAATCGTGCATTCTAGTGAGCATAATTTACATTTACAAAGCTTCGGGTTTGTCAAAAGATCACTCAGAGGTATATCTTTAACATGTTGACACATTTGACCCCTGTAGTTTGTAATCTCTCACTTTTAGCTACGTATGATCCATGATTTATTCGTTTGATGTTATGAACATCATGTAGGGTTATTATGAAGTATATTTATTCACTGTTGACACTTAGAATCCGTATAATCACATACTTTCCATGTTTGTCAACTTTAGTCCTTTCAGAACATTCTTAAACACGTTCAAACATATGACACGTGTCAACACATTATAGGACGTGAATTTTCGAGGTGTTACAATTATCGGCTGATCTCCCTTGTTGGGTCGATGTACAAGATTATTGCTAAAGTTTTAGCGAACCGGTTAAAGTTGGTTATTAACGACGTGATTTATCCGACCCAAACGGCTTTTGTTGGGGATAGAAACATCTTGGATTGCCCACTTATCATTAGTGAGATGGTTGCTTGGGCAAAGAAGAATAAAACGAAGCTGTTAATATTCAAAGTTGATTTTGAGAAGGCTTACGACTCGATCAACGGGAAATTCCTTTTTCAAATGATGACGTATATGGCTTTCCTGGAAAAATGGATCTCTTGGATCAAAGGCTGCCTCAAATCCGGTAAGGGTTCAGTCCTTGTTAATGGTTCGCCAACGTCCGAGTTTAAATTCAGGAGAGGTTTAAGGCAGGGAGATCCTCTTTCACCTATCCTCTTCATTATTGCTATGGAAGTTATCAATTTGTTTATGAAAAGAGCAACTGCTGATGGCCTTTTTCATGGTCTTCAACTCCCAAATGGCGGACTGATGATATCTAATTTATGCTATGTGGATGACGTCCTTTTTATCGGTACGTGGTCGGATCAAAACGTGGCGACTCTCAACCGTCTTCTGAGGTGGTTGGGGCTGGTTATGGGTCTGAAAGTTAATCACAGAAAGTGTAAACTTTTTGGGGTCGGTATTGAAGACATGGAGGTGGCTCGATTGGCTAGGCTGCTGAACTGTGAGGAGGGGGAGCTGCCTTTTATGTATTTGGGAGTTCCTATTGGGGCGAATATGAAGGGGGCAAATATGGAATCCGGTAGTTAAAAGGGTTAATGTGAGGCTATCGAAATGGAAAGCTAGACATTTGTCCTTTCCTGGTAGGTTGACCTTAGCTAAGATGGTATTGGGGAGCCTCCCGGCTTACTATATGTCCCTGTTATGTGCCCCTAAGTGCATCATTAGCAGGATTTGATAAGATTCGGAGGGATTTTATTTGGGGTATAACGGAAACGAGAAAGAAACTAAGATGGGTTCAGTGGAATGATGTGCTGAGATCGAAGAAGTTAGGCGACTTGGGGGTCGGGAGAATCAGAGATTTTAATTTGGCGATGTTGACAAAATGGTGGTGGAGGTTTAAGTCTAACCCGAACCAGCTTTAGGCTAAAGTTGTGGCGTCGGTTCATATAAACAACCCGGTGGAACAGTTTATCCCGATTAAATAATCGATTCCTGGGGTATGGAAGGATATCGGTTGTATGGATACGAAATTTCGGAAGCTGGGTATTAATATAAAAGAAAATCTAGTTATGGAGAACGGGAACTGGAAATCACGGAACGATTCGAATGAGCTTTTTTCGGTCAAGCAGGTGAGGCATGATATTGAAGGCACGCTGGGGGCTGATTCGAGCAGTATTCCGGGTTTCGAATGGATCACTTGGGCCCACCTAAAGCCAATCACTTGCTGTGGAGAGCTATCCTTGGGAAGATTGCGTCCAGAGAAGGCTTAGCCCATAGGGGAATTTCGTTGTCCGATGTCTCTTGTCCCCGTTGCGGAATTGGTGTAGAGAACCTAGATCATATTTTCTTCAACTGCTTATGGGCTAGATGCATTTGGTGGAATGTGCTGACCTGGGTTCGGTTAAAATTTCCTGCGGATTGCACTACATTGGCTGATCTTTTAAGCTATATTAAAGAGTCTCCGGGTGGGTGTGTTTGGAAAAAGTTGGTTCGTACAATCGTTATGGCTACGGTATGGAGGATCTGGAGTGCTAGGAATGCAAAAGTTTTCGAAGACTGTTTTATTCCTATAAAGAAGACAGTGGAGCTCGTGAAGGAAGACGCTTTTCTTTGGGTATGCAATCGTTCAAAGCTCAAAAAGCCTACTTGGGAAAACTGGGTGATGTTTGATGTTGTAGACCTTTTATAAAGGTCGTTCTTTGTTTTTTTGTTTTTGGTTGTTTGTTGGTTCCCAGTTTCTTGCTGTCTCTTTATATACATATATATATATATATATATATATATATATATATATAGGGAGAAGATCATGCGAGAACCACCTCTTATTGCGAGAACCGCGAGAACCAATGTGAACACAACCAAAAATGCCTAAAGATAGCTAAAAATCACACAAAATTTTTTTTTTAATATTTTTTATATAAAAATCGCTACTTTTCGAAGCCAAAAAAAATTTAAAAATTTTTTTTTTTGCCACTAAAAGTAGCGATTTGAGCATAAAAAATATTAAAAAAAAATAGATTTTTTTTTTATTTTTTTAGGTTTTTTGGGGGTTTAGTTTTTAGCATTTTAGCTTGGGGGGGTTAGGTTTTTGGGGGGTGAGGGGTGGGGGAGGGGGGTTTAGGTTTTTTTTTGGGGGGGGGGGGGGGGTTAGGTTTTTTTTTTAGGTTTTTTGGGGGTTTTAGTTTTTAGTATTTAGCTTTTAGCTTGGGGGGGGGGGGTTAGGTTTTTTTTTGGGGGGGGGGGGGGGGGGTTAGTTTTTTTTAGGTTTTTTTAGCTATTTTAGGTTGTGTTCACATTGGTTCTCGCGGTTCTCGCAATAAATGGAGTTCTCGCATGAGCCCCTCCCTATATATATATATATACACTAGTCGTTTACCCGCGCGATGCGGCGGGAAACATATCACTTAGGTTGATGAGTTTAGGGCTATGTACGGGGCTGTTCGGTTTTGAGCCATAACCAAAACCAAATTCGCAATGCAACGGAAAACACAATACTTGTTAGTAATTCTAAGGGTGTGCATGAAAATGTTCAGTTCAGTTGGGTCATAACTAAAATCTAAATTTTCGGTTAAGGTACTTCAAAACGGGTTATGGGGATTTAAAGAGTTTTAAAAGTATGTAAACAAACCGAACTGCGCCAAACCAACAAAAGCACAACCATAAGCACAACCATCTTATGCCCTTTTAATATGCTTTTAATTCACAATAGCGATGTGGCGACGGCGACGACAATTCACAACGCGCTGCTCGTTTTTGTTAGTTTATCTACCATCTGGTAATATATTGTTTAATGTGTTTGTTAGTTTTCTTATTTGTAACGTCAGTGTAGTCTATCAATGCCAAGAGCCTTACAGATCTCAATTAGATGATAAATGAAAAGAAGAATAATCTTTTTTTCATAACTGTAGTAATTTAAAAATAAAATATGAATATATCAATTTGATTTATTATTTGTATTACTATTATATGATCAAACCAAGACATCGTGATATTAGCATGCAAATCATTGTGGTTGGGTTGAAAACAAAAAAATTATATATAGCCATAATTTACTGTTTTATGTTACTACTATTTTACATATACGTTTCTGATATGATCAAATACGTTTATGATATGATCAAATATTAAAAAAACCTAATGAATTTCGGTTGGGCCAACAAGAAGCCCAGTATGTGTTCCCTTCTCAATCCACTGTTGCACCATATGAAAGAGTATGGGCCAAAGTAACATGATTCTAATTACTACCATAAATTTCATGACCTAAGCTCCACCATCCTTCTTTTCCAATATGTTTATATCCTTCTTTTCCAATATGTTTACCGGACGTACCTACACACCAACACTCCAAATACCAAACCATCTCAATTAAACATGCCCAAAATAATAAGCAACCCCTCTCAAATTTATCACGCATGTAATCACACTTGTTAACCCCACCAACACTCCAAATACCAAACCATCTCAATTAAACGCTCCTTGCTCCCCTTATGCCAAGATGGAAATTAGAGATAACCAGATTATGAATACAAGCCTTCAAATTACACCAAGACCATTATTATAATTGCAAATTGTCTACGCGCTATAAAAGTGAAGAGTAATCCAAATATTCTTATTACAGAAAAAGAGTTGTTCCTAACACACATAGTAGTTTATTATCTTCCTCTTTGTATGCGTCCAGATATGTAACTCTCTATTACAAATGAGTAAAATGCACGGATAGTCCCTGTGGTTTTGCAAAGTTTCAGCTATAGTCCCCAGATTTTGGAAATTACACTCATAGTCCCTGTGGTTTGACAGTTTGTTACGCGGATAGTCCCTGGAGTGGATGAGGGTTAGTTTTCTCAGTTAAGTTGGTGTAAAATAACTAAAATACCCTTAGGATTAAATTAAAACATTAACCCTTTAAACCCTTGTATCTCTTTCATCTCACGCACACACAAACACTCACTCACCAGTCACCACCATCTGCCGCCACCACTTACACCAGCCGTCACCATCTGCCACTCCACCACCATCAACATCTCTACCACCTTAATTCCCTCCTCCATTTGAGAACTCACCGTCAACCACATTTAAAGAGAGAAACGACAAGAGAGGGAGACAAATCAATCAGGAGAGAGAGAGACAGATCAATCAGAGAGAGAGAGAGAGACGCATAAAAGGCCCTAGAAGATGGTTGGAGACGGTGGTAACTGTAGCAGTGGTCGGATCTATCTGCAGCAGCGATGGATGGATCTGATATGTTCATAGGGTTTCCAGTATTGGTGAACAGGAAGGTGATGATGGGTGCTAATGTTAACATAAAAGGTAAATTCAGTCGATTAACAGGTTAAGGGTTGAATCGGACAAGGGTTGAATACCATACAAGTGGCTGGTTTTTCCATCTCTGAGTGTTAAGGGTTGAATCGAGAGGAAAGACATGGTGAATTGGTATAGGTGTGATTGTCTGGGGCCCATTTTTCCATCTCGATACCATTGTGTCAAATGCCATGAAACATTCTTCACGAGTGTTGAATTTGAACACCACAAGAATTCGACTTGTAAAATCAAACATGAGGTTGGTAGCAGCTTTACTGTCACCGAGTCATTGTCAGAGCCACTTTGGGGGAACACTCATCATATGATAAGGCAGCTGATGATGGACTTATTGGATATGGAAGCTGCATTACCTGATGGAGCAAGAAGACGTTCAATGGAAAGCCCCAAATGGAGGTCTGCGTGGTGTGTGTTTGTTAAATCTGCTACAATAATATACGAGGTATGATTTATCTTTATTATTTAAAACAAACAATCTGTTTTGACCCATCTTGAAAATTTATTCATTATTACGTTGCAGATTGTTGAAGCGACTTTAGCACTGGAAACCATGATCAAAACCAAGTATATCAACACCAATTGGTGGTGGTACTGATCTTCTGTTGAAGCGACTTTTGCTCTTCCTCACTAAGAGTATTTTAGTCATTTCACACCAACTTAACTGAGAAAACTAACCCCCATCCACTCCAGGGACTATCCGCGTAACAAACTGTCAAACCATAGGGACTATGAGTGTAATTTCCAAAATCTGGGGACTATAGCTGAAACTTTGCAAAACCACAGGGACTATCCGTGCATTTTACTCATTACAAATTTACCAAATTAATTGCAGATGGTTCCAAAACAAATATGCGTGCGTATATCTTTTGATACCACCATCACTACTAACTTCAAGCTGCTATTTACAAAAGTCAAGCCTCATTGGTATATTATATTTAAACAGGCAAACATTGTTATACTTGCAATTCATATCATGTCACAATTTTCTTCGTCTTTTCACACAATCTGATGAAAGAAGTTACCATAATGGTACATACGCGTGGCTTTTCCGCTATTGTTTCTCTTTTCTGGTTTCATTTCTAGACTTATATTTTTCAACGCACACATCAATCAGTAGTCATGGGCTGAATCATGCAGCACCTGAACCAAGCTTTGTGCACCATGGGCATGATCTTAGTATCTGTATGTTCAAGCATTCAGACCACCTCGGTAAAGGGTGGTCTGACATCTGAATTCATGTCTCACAACTGGAACTCTGGAAGGCAGTCATGCAGGACAGTTGGTCGAGCACCTTTATTGACAACAACAAATGCAGGATGGGCAGCTGTTGTAATGAAATCAGAATAATGATCTTGGTGACGATCTAAAAAGTAAGGCATCGACCATTTTGATGACCACAACACATATCGCCCACCATCGATTGTTCCAATTCCGGTCACTATTGTAGGATCTTCATAGCCCACCAGGACACCATGAAGCTCAACAATCTGTAAATTTAAAATTTTAGTAACGGTATTTCACATTTACTTAAAAGTTGCAAGTTTTGACGACAAAAAATATATATTTAATTTTGAATGAGATTGTTTAGCTTAATTATTCAAAAGACTCTTAAAAGTTTGTTGCTGCCAAAGCCTCATCACCAAAATCCTAAGTCTTTTATTAGATGAATATTACGAAATCAAGTAATGAAAAATATGAATCGCAAACATAAACTAACCTTCAAGATAATCAATCGCAGGAGAATCTGTAGTAAAAATCCTTTGCCTGCGACAACAATATGTAGTAAGAGAGCAAATATTCCAGTAAATACAACAGGTGTACTACCAGCATAGTAGATTAACTTGCTTACATCCTATATTTGATTGCTCATCTCCTTTCTGCGCTGCTGAATTTACATGCCATTCCGCTCACCGAATCTTATATGTGAACAAAGCTTCTGCAACAACCTGTTCAACTCCATTTTCTTATGAACAAGTTCCTGTAATAAGTTCCTTATCAGAAGTGTTTTAACATAATCCACTTTACTCTTTACACTACCCTATATCATTCCATATAGAAATAAGGCAAAAGGGTTATGCGAAGCAGTAGAATCTAAATGGTCAAACTTCTATAGTCAAACTTCCCATCAATTTTCCTTGTGTTCTTAAAAAAAAGATATCCTATTCCATCATGCATTAGTGATGTATTATTAAAACATTCTACAATCAAATTTAACAATCATATAACACAATGGTAATAATTTAACAAATAAAAGTTTAACCCATACATAAAAGGGTTCTATGAAATCAAGTATAGCAGTAATTTATTGTGATATCTTAACCTGAAAATTCAACTTTTAAAACACACACGCATACACCAGATTATGAAATCAAGATATTGAACTTTCAAGGGGTTATTCAAGACATCTTCACTTACCTCAACAAAAATTGTGTTACGTCCACTATTGATTGAAAGTGTTAAACCCTAAATCACGAAAGTAAACAAAATTCAAAATAAAAAACATCAAAACCGAAAGATAGAAGGCATGAAAAAGGCGGTAACCTGAATCCTCATTGAAATTCTACTTCGCAGATCAGCAAGAGAGATCTTCTGAAGCTTAAATGTTCTCTAGTGAACGAACAAAAAAAAATTGGCCAAAGAAACTATTGTTTAAATATGACAAATTATGTTGACTCACTCTGAGTTACATAAGAAGCAACTATACAAAACTCAAGAACCCAAACATTTTGTGTGTATTTTATAAGCAAGGATGACAGATCTACAATCTAGAACTGTAGAACGACAATTTCTTAGATTTTAAACGCTTGGTTATCTACAACCTTTAAAGACCGTCTATAAACTTTGTGCTTTGTTCTACTCACATATATAACAAATCAACATTTTGTGAAAATAAAAAAGCACAAGGAAACCATTTTCCTCTTTAGTTGAAAAGAGGAAAAGGTCACATGCTCCACAAACTAACAGGTAGTCTAATAAAATATGAAGCTGAAAAGCTTGGTG
>JARYGA010050707.1:0-62441 GCA_030545235.1 Helianthus tuberosus | reverse complement strand
AAGATTTACATTAAATTAGGGATAAACCAAACGTTTTTCAAAAACGGTTGTTTTCTAAATGGATTAAAACATCATTAAGGTGTCATTAACCACCTTGAATACAAACAACCCACGAAAAACACTCAAAAATCTCTGTCCCTATAAATACATCATTCGAAAACAGAGACTTCCATCCTCAGCCTTCAAAACTCAAACCCTAAAACCCTTTTCCGAAACAAAAACCCAAATTATTAATGGTTGCTACCAACATCAACACACCTCCAATTGAACACTCTGTTCCTTTAATCACTGAAGCTGAATATCTTCCATTAAAGAGCAACAATGAAGCAATGAATGATAACATTGAAGAGTATGACATGAAGTGTCAAATTCTCATTAAATTTCTGATAAGATGTGTTGATGCACAGAATGTCTGTTGACTTCATCTACATCAAGTCTTAGGTCAAGATATATCAAGATTGGAACTTGAAAGTCAAGATTAGGGTTTATATTGTTAATTTCGCTTTTATGTACATAGGTTTCAAGTGATTTCGCTTATTAGTCACTAGGTGATTCCGCTCATTAGTCACTAGGTGATTCCACTTATATGTCACATGGTGATTCCACTTATATGGACAGTCCATATAAGCGAAATCAGCTAGCCTATAAATACCAGTCATGTGTGACTTTATAGGTAACTTGAAGCGGAATCAGGTCATTGCTTGTGTAACCGAACTCTGTCAAAATTGATTCAGAAAGCAATAAAAGAGAAGGAATTGAATAGGAAAAGCTGTGTAACTTCATTTATGTTGATTCCGCCTTCGTATGTGAAGATGAACTTTCTCAACTGACGTTTTAGGGTCAAACAACGGTCCAACAAGTGGTATCAGAGCTTCAGGACGAGGAGTTCATATTACTACAGCTGATTCGACATTATTCTCTCATTTCTACTCTTTTTCTCTCATATTTTTTCGATTTAAATTGGTTTCTACGGTTGAAATGGTCTAAAATTCGAGTATGACGTGTTAAATTCAGTAATAACAAACCCTAGAAAGTATTAGATCATAAATCAAAGTAAAACTCAATCATTTTTTACAAAATTCGATCAGTTCGTTTGATTCACACGTACAGAAACTTCAATCTCAGATCTACAACAAATTAGTGGACGAAATTGAACATTATACATATCATTGTGATCGGAATTGTGTGTAGAACAATCCTTGAAAGTTTCAGGACAAAATTCGACCTAAAATTGGATCAAACTACCTAAAAACGTGATTCCGCTTATTCGGACATCGAAGTTATTTCGCTGATTAGGACATTTTAGTTGCCTGATTTCGCTCTTACGGACATAAATTGGGTGATTTCGCTTTTGTGACATCATCTAATTTCGCCCATACGAACATATAGTTTCGCTCATATGAACCATTGTGATTCCGCTTATTCGTACATTGTGATTCAGCTTATTCGTACATTGTGATTCAGCTTATTTGTACATTGTGATTCCACTTATTCGGACATTGACAGATTGTGCTTGATTTCGCTTATCTGTACATCAGATTTCGCTCATCTGTCACTTTCAAGCTGATTTCGCTTATTTGTCACAGTTTTCAAAAATTTTGAAAATTTTACTAAGTGTTGACTGATTCTTGCAGGTACACTCAAGATGGATGATATTTTCTTGAACCCGCTTAGCGACATGTACGCATTCGCCGGAAATTCCAGAAATGATGATTCTTCGTCTAGCAATACGAATGAGAATCCGCCTAAAGAGAAGAAAAAGGAAGCTTGGGAATCGGAAAGTGCCTTTGGAACTTTCAATAAGCCTCCAAAGCTAATGGCTATCGAGGAATACAGTCGGTGGTCAAGAAAGTTTGAAGACTGGTTGACGGCATTTGCATTTCCCAGCTGGAAAAGTCTGAAAAACGGTTATGCCAATGGAAACAAAAATGGTGAAACTTTAAGAGCAGCTGAGGAGATTGATTCGTTTGTAGCTGAACAAAAGTGTGTGGCATTGTTATTTCAGTCCGTTCGGGAAGACATTATTTCCTTGATCGATTATTCAAATGCAAAAGATCTTTGGGAAAAGTTAGAAAAGAAATGTATAGGTAGTGAAGAAATTAAGAAAAACAAAAAGAAACTACTTAAGAAAGAGTTTGATATGTTTGGATGTTTAAAGAACGAGTCAGTTTGTAAAATGATAGAAAGGTTTGGTCATCTGAAGCTGGAATTAGTAAGACATGATATCAGATATCCTGAAGAAGATCTTATCGACAAATTGTTCGATTCGTTGCCTGATGAGATGGATTGGAAATATTATGCGCTGATGCTGAAGAATACCATCAAAGCACCAGAAAAGTTGACATTAGATTTGCTGATTGAGAAACTCGAGAGTCACGAGTTAGAACTAAAAAAGACGTACAAAGTCAATCACTCATCTTACCAGCAGAATTTGGATTTGTATTATCCAAAAAGCATGATGCCAAAAGCAACTTCTCTAAAAAATGCATTTTCTGCTGAGAATGTGTCCACAGCAAGCAAAGAAAATCAAAGCAGTCAAAGCAGTGGAAATCACAGTGGATCTTCATCTTCTGCAAGTCATTCTGATGCAAAGAATCGTTTTCAATGCAACATTGCAATAGACTTGAAGAATGCTCAGAATTTTGATGAAGATTCGGCCAAACAGCAGATGATCTTCCTAGCATCAGTGTTGGAATCGTATGAAGGGTTAGTAGCTGGGAAGATAGGCAATACCAATCTGAAGAAAGAAGATTATGATCAGATTGATCCTGAGGAAATGGAGCTGATCGATATTCGTTGGGCTATGGCAAGTGCTGTTCGTCGAGCACAGCGTTTCATGGAAATTACCGGCAGAAAAACAATTGGTGGTCCATCTACCAAATTACAGTATGCTAAAGATTTGTAAAGTTTAATTGAGTTAAACAGTCTCACTGATGATGTGTCGATAGGTTTTCGCACATTTAGTAGATTTATTCGGGATATAAACCTAAAATTTCAAACTTGTGAAATTCGTGGGGAACACTACTTGGATATATAGGTAACCCCTGAAATCTCGTTTGAAAGGTCTCATGATCTGATATACTAGGTCTTTATACTCAATGATGTCTGGGGTATTATTCCGGGACTTCTGCTGAACAGTAGTTCTGACCTAGTCCTTGGATAATACTTTATGCAAATGCTTGAAACACAGCATAAACCCTCAGCATGCCGATGCAACAATAAAATTGATAGTCGCTGCTGTTATAGCTAAAAGATCCTCTAAAGGGGACATACCGTAAAGTCGAAGCTGATATCTCTCTACGTATACGGAAGTATCGACCTGAGATCCCTCGGCCCTTGCATTACCTAATTTATGTACAGATATCATTGTAGTATACTCACCTGTAAGACTGATAATTGGGATTCTGGATACGGGAGTATATTCAAGAGGTGGGACACATGAATGAGCTAAGTTCATAAGACATCTAATTCGTATCCTGAGTAAATTGAAATTTGTGTAAGAATTTAAGATGGATCAGTATATCGACAATCAAGGTGAGTTGTTTAAGTCTGAGTATGAAATGTAGCTTAACGGTACTTGTAATTTGTCTGATAGCTGATATGATTCCCTGGCACGCTCGCCAAAAATAAGTTTGTAAATAGTTTACTTTGTTTACTTTCTACAATTTAAGTTTTCTGTATTTCATTTCTTAGTTTAGAACACTTTATAAAATCCAAAAAGATTTTATTTCTGCTTTATTTTCCGACAAACCAAAGTGGAGAGTTGATTGTTGGATTCTCAGATGTTTGAAGCAGATGTAGGAGATTCTGGACTGAAGAATGAGGAGAGCTTATCTTGATGGAGTTTGTTTTATTGAAAAGTCAAAAACAAGTTCATTAACTTGATACTTGTTATTTTCAGAAAATGTTTGAAAATGTTTTCAAAATCAGTTTGATTCGTCAAATGATCAACCAAGGTCATTAAATTGAATTTGGTAGATTAATTAAGTAATCAGGGTCATTAACTTGGACCTGAATACTTGAGTGGATTGTTAAAACTGATTGAGTTTGTGATTTATTGTTGAAAAGATAGTTTGTAATGATTAATGTTTGAGAAACAGGTTTTGGACTTCATTATTCCCATGGAAGCTAAATGTCAAAGCTTGAACCAGATATCTCAGATTCTAGCATACTGAGAGGGGGAGTCTGTGAAAGGGCAGTCAAAGGGAAATCTGAAGATGAAGCTAAGACAAGATTGTGAACCTGTGAAGATTGAATGCTTATGATGTGAAGACAGAGAGTTGAAGAAAAGACCAAGACTGAAGACTCGGAGCTGAAGACTTCGTCAACATCCAAGGGGGAGTCTGTTGATGCACAGAATGTCTGTTGACTTCATCTACATCAAGTCTTAGGTCAAGATATATCAAGATTGGAACTTGAAAGTCAAGATTAGGGTTTATATTGTTAATTTCGCTTTTATGTACACAGGTTTCAAGTGATTTCTCTTATTAGTCACTAGGTGATTCCGCTCATTAGTCACTAGGTGATTCCACTTATATGTCACATGGTGATTCCACTTATATGGACAGTCCATATAAGTGAAATCAGCTAGCCTATAAATACCAGTCATGTGTGACTTTATAGGTAACTTGGAGCGGAATCAGGTCATTGCTTATGTAACTGAACTCTGTCAAAATTGATTTAGAAAGCAATAAAAGAGAAGGAATTGAATAGGAAAAGCTGTGTAACTTCATTTATGTTGATTCCGCCTTCGTATGTGAAGATGAACTTTCTCAACTGACGTTTTAGGGTCAAACAACGGTCCAACAAGATGCCCGATAGCTCAAGTTCTCACAAAGACCAAAGATGTACCAGAAAGACTCCTACAACAAGTTGTGAAAACTCTCAAAGTCTCAAGTCAAATGGAGCTAACAGCACACGTGTGGGAAAATATCTTCATTACAATCTAACCGGAGAAAATAAGGGAATGTTTAGATCTACCCTTAAACCAAGGCTATGAAGAAGCACCAGAAAAAGAAGATATGTTCGCACAACTTGATGCTGTAATGGGCTGCAAGACAAAGATTTCAAAGATCAATGAATTCAAGAAAAACAAGCTACCTGCCTTCTGGCAAGTATTAATGGAGATCCTGAACAAGTGTTTATCATCAAAGATTGGAGGTACAGATCAGATAAATATGAATGTTCTGACAGTCATGTTCAGCCTCATAAATGGGTTGAATATTGATTTTGGAACAGAAATATTTAATCTGATCAGAAGATCAATTCTAACTAAAACTGGAAGGATAGATTCACATCTACCCTTTCCCAGATTTCTGTCAATCATAATTTCTGATGCATTTTCTGAAAGGAACCTACAAATTCCAAAATCAAAAATTATGTGGAAAATAGAAATTATGAGACCTTGGAGTGTTGTAGGGTCTTGGAAGTCAGATTTTGATGTACCTGTTCTGTCAGAAAGAATGTTGTATCTGATACCAGAAGATTCACCATACAGAGCAGAATACCTAAAGATGTTAAGCAAAAAGGCAGAAAACAAAGAAGGTTTTGAAAATGTGTCCCCCATGGAGCATGATGCACAAGAGTCAAGCACACCAAGAATGGAGCAGCAGGGTGAATCTGATCCTCATCCAGCTGATGAAGATTTGAATATGAGTCCTGTGGCAGAAGAACATCATGCTGAAGTCTTACATATGGGAGAAACAGGTGCAAAACACTCTAAATTCAATACATTTCATAATTCTGAGAGTGATTCTGATGAGTCAATTCTAGGAAATTATGAAATTTTACATAGAGGTACGGTTTCTACAAAACAAAATGTGAGTCAATCCAAAGACCCTTTTTCTGAATCAGATTCTGAGGAGGAAAATGTAGTGGCAACAGGTGGAGATCAGTCTACTGATCAAGGAAACCTGGATGAGAAAACTAAGAGTTTCTCAACAACTCATGGAGAACCTGAAAAGGTTCAAGGAAATGAGGAAAACTAGGACTTGAATTTGTTTCAGTTTATTGGTGAGGGAACAGAGAATATGGAATATTTCCATCCTCTTAACCTCATAACAGCAGAGAATGTGTTTTCTGCTGGTGTTAGAGGTGGAACATCTGTTGTTTCTCCTACTTACCAAGGACATCAATCTATTTCCACTGAACAACTTCACAAGGAACTTGAAGATACAACTACCACTAGGAAAATAGCTACAGAAAGAAAACTTGATCTGATACTAGAAGAAATCATAAATCAAAAATCAGAGATCAATGCCTTATTAGAAACCGTCAAAGTTGTGCAGAAGCATACAGAAGAAAACACTACAGCTCTCAACAAACTACAAAAGTCATCAGAAAAAAGAGAAAGCTCATCAGAATTCAAGAAAGCTCTCAATGAACTACAAGATATCAAGAAACAGATGACTGGAGTTGCAACTGCAGGAGAAAGCTCATGTTCAGGAAGAATTCTTGAAGAAATACAGTTCCTCAGAGCCAACAACAGCAGCATGACTGAGGCTTTTGAGAAACTGTTGGTGGAATTGACTGCACAAAGAAATCAAGAAAGCCAGGAGTTTCAGAAAATGAAGAAACAAGAAGAAACAAATACTCAAGCTCTTACTAATGTTCATCTGTTAGTAAAGAGATTGCAGTATAATGTTGCCAGTCTAGCAAAGGTTGATCTTCATAAACTGAAAGCTCCGATTCCACAAGAAAGACAAGCAAGATGATCAGAAATTCCTCAACAACAACCAGAAAACATTCAGCAAGATCAAACCAAACAAACAGAAATACCAATAGCTCAAAAACAGAAGCAGCCCATGGGTCCACCACTAGATAAACAAAGCCAGACACTTCAAGGGTCCAACAGAAAGAACATCCCAAAGCCAGACACTTCAAGGGTCCAACAAAAAGAACATGTTCCAGTTCAGTCCTCTTCTACAGCCATCATAGCAGAAACAGAATTAAGCATAAGGATGGATACAAAAGAGAAGAGAAGAATGGAACATGAAGTGACCTCCTCAAAAAGGCCAAGAAAAATAATGAGAGAAGATTCAGAAGGAAACATCAAAGATGCTAATGAAGAGAAAGCTCTGTTTAGAATCAGTGAAATATGCAGGTATTCAAATCAAACTCTGAAATATATAAGAAACTGCATGAATAAGAAACAAGAGCAGCTCAAAAAGAAGGGAAAGCACAATGAGCAGCTGCGAAAAACAATTGAAGAGTGCATTGAAAACTGGATGGAAGCAAGAGGTTGGTATAAAGAAATGTACAAGGAAACTCAAAAGGCAATAGATCACAAGAAAAATCTGAAACCAGCAGACAAATACAGAAGTGGAATGAAGATCAATAAATGAATTGATGAGATTAAAACTTTTGTTTTTAACAATATTTTAAGTTTGTTTTCTGTTTTGAACAATGGTTGGTTTGACTATGTTTCATGTTTCTGAACTTAGTTGTTTAATTTTTTCTTTTCAAGAATTAGTTGAAGTTTGTTTATGTTGATATAGATATAGATAGTTCATTTTCTTACAATACTTAGGGGGAAACTGTTAGGAAACTTTATTTGTAAGTATTGAAGAAAATCACAATCAACTGGATTGTCACACCCCGACCGCGTAAAACAACAAATCGCGGCGGAAACATCGGGGCGTGTTGCAACAGAATTAATGTTTCATAACCATGGATATCAAAAGTGTTTCGTTTTATTAAACATTGAGTAATTACATCGTTTGGAAATCTAAATACACAATTTAAACGTAAATCTATCATCGTTATTTAGTCACTAAGGCCTTGTCCAGTCCTATGTGAGCATGCATCTTATCAATCAATATCAATCAACAATACCTGAAACATATGTGAAAACGAGGTCAGCAAAGAAATGCTGGCGAGTACATAGGTTTTGTAGGAGTGTCGAAATCATGGCTAGTTTAGACGTTGCAATACTTTATTTAAAAACCTTGTTTTGAAAAGAGTATAATATTGCAACTTAATTAACCAACTCAAATCAAGCGGGTTATAATTTGTAAAACCTCGTAGCCATGACTCTTAACCCAAAAACATTTGTTTTAGTGAATTATTTGAAAAACAATGATAAGTTCAGGTGATATGTATAAATAAGAGAATAATGCATGATTAAATGAATAACCATGTAAAATGAGTTTGTATAAGATAAGTTGTTTGTAAATAAATGTCTTGTGAAAAGTATGTTACTTGTATAAAATGTTCTATGTCTCAAACTGAAATGATTCAAATAACGCTACAATATGTAATACCATACAAACACTTATATATAGGAAGTACCAGCGGCGTATCCACCATGCTTGTATCATATTACACACGCATCGTTACTTAATCACTTAATCAAACCAAACCAAACAATGTAAAATGTTCATGTCAAGATGTAAATCGTGTAATATGTATAAATGAATAATATCGTATATCGCTTTGAAAACAATCGTTTACCCAATCGTTAAAACATCGTGTGAAACCCAATCGTTACCCAATCGTTAAAACATCGTGTGAAACCCAATCGTTACCCAATCGTTAAAACATCGTGTGAAACCCAATCGTAAATCGTTTAATTCGTTTTAGGTCGTGAAACTACTTAAATGGTCGTCTCGCTAATAACATTCAAACCTTCTTGACTCGCATTAATAAACCCTTACCAAAGGATAGATTAATTCGCATTAATAAACCCTTACCAAAGGATAGATTAACATCTCGCATTAATAAACCCTTACCAAAGAGTAAATTAACATCTCGCATTAATAAACCCTTACCAAAGAGTAAATTAACAATTTCAGATTCAGTCGCTACCTACAACACCCACACATAACTACGGGTGTAGTAACTAACGGGATTTGTCAGATCCTATGGTACCATAACCTAATACTGGTCGGCTTGATCATTGCTAATGAATGTCATTTGTTATGTTCTACAACCAACAAGTTTGTTCACTTTATGAAATCGTTATTAGTTTTGTATAAATCGTCTTAATCGTTTTTGAAACCATCGTTATAACATCGAAAACATTTAGCACATATGAGTCACCCCAAAACAATTGAAAACAGTAAAATAGGGGAAGAATGTACTCGCCTGGGAGTGCTTAGGAGTCTTGAACAACTACCAAGTAAGCTAGAGGAGTCCCGGAAATCAAACGGTACCTAATATAGGTAACTACATAATTAACCCGGACCTAAATCGGAAGACTGGGTAGCAGGAGGGTTTGTAAACCAAATGAGTGTAGGAACTCATATGATATGGTTTAACAAAGCCTACACACTAAATGAAACTTAACCTAAGTATTATCGACCCATCGCGACCCATTAAGGTAACATACGTTACTTTAACGTGTCGTGCGCGTGAAACGCGTTCGGACCGCCTAACTAGCCCTATGACAAGTGTTATATGCCTAAACATATTACATAATCAGTTACGTGACAAAGGTTTAGGTTACATATGCTTAATTACCAATTATACATGAAAAGGGTATTCTGGTAATTTACCTAAGGCATATAAACTACCTATCATACAACTACTTAAACGATGTGACCATAGGGTATAACCTCGGAAGGTTATTCCCTACTTACTATGGTCACCTAATGTGTTTGGTCGGATCCTAATGATCGACCAAACTGGGTTGGGTTCGAAGGTATAGGCGATTTATTAGATCGCCTACCCTACGACCCTAGACAACGTGGTAATCAGTGGGCATAGTCCCAAAGGACTATGACCAACGTGATTACACTCACGTTGCGAAGTTCAAACGAACTTCGCATTGACCATTACTGGTCAACGCTGAAAGTCAAACAAAGTTTGACTTTCTGACTCGAAAAGCAGTAAAAATAAGGAAAAGAACGAAAGAATACTTACGAAGGGTCCAAGAATGGAAGGTTTGGATCCGAACACTCTCAGGTATGAAGTGTTAAACACGACAACTTAGAGAGCAAGTTCAGATTCAAAGGTGTGAGTTTTTGGGTGTGATGTTGGTGGGTATTTATAGGAAATGGTCCACCGCTAGGATCGTTTCTTGGAGAAGGAGGCAACGATCAAGGCCGTACACTTGTCGGAATGTTATGGAAGCTTAAATTGGTCCTTATCAGCTGAAATGTCAAGTGGTGAGTGTGTGGTTGTGTTTAAAACAGCTGGAACATGCTGACTGTTAAGTCTGATCTGTTCTGCAGGTTGCTTTACGGACCTCAAAGCTGCCAAGGTTGAGGTCCGTAAGCATACTTTGGCAGAATTACAGTTTTGGTCCCTGCAGCCCAGAAACTTGGTTTTTGATGCATTTTTGACACGTTTAAGCCTCGTTAACCCCATTTCAAAGCTCTAAAATGAAGTTAAAGTATAGGGAACTTAAAACATGCTCAAAAATATCTCGGATGTCGGTTCGTTTGGCCGTACGAACGCGATGTTCGGTTAATTACGACGGAATGCGCATAAGCGCGAAAAACGATCCAAATGACGAAACGAATGGATTTTTCTTAAGGCGAACACTAAAATATAATGTAGTCATGCTTACATAAATTTTTGGATGTCCAGATGTATTCAGAACGTAAGTTATGCGCGAAAATGCAAACTTGTGCACTTTTTGACACTTTTAGTCCCTGAATGACCCAAAAGTTTATTTTAGCACACCTAACCCCTCAAAGCCTATTTCTAAGCTATGTAAAGGATATTTATGGTATGTTTAACTTATGGTCATGTTCCGGAATGTCTGTTACAGTTCAAATTGGCATACTTTCGCAGTTTGTCAACTTTAGTCCCTGTAAGCTATTTAACTTTGATTTCACCACACCAAACCTTCCAAAACTTATATCTAAGTTATGTAAAGGTTATTTAAGGTATGTTAAGCCTATTTCACTATTCCGGAGTGTTCGTTGGATTAAGCTGGTTATATCTACTCATCAGAGCGCGTATAACCCTCCAGAAAGCGATTTAAAGCTTGAAATTGAACGAGAATTGATATGTGCAAATGATACACATATTTTTACCAATCCCAAGTATGAAATATAATATTTCATTGGTTCGGTATTTGTTTGATGGCCGTGAAGGCACAGGTGTTACAGTCTCCCCTACTTTAGGAAATTTCGTCCCGAAATTTATTTAGAGGAAACTTGTGAGAGTTTAAAACATGAAGTTGAAAAGATCAAACAACATTTGTTAGGGTTCTTGAACTTCTAGTAACCTTAATAACATTATGTTTGCAATGTAAGAGGGACACTTATATACAAGTATATGAAGCGTCATTGGTGCGTCCACCGTACCTCCATTACATCGTTATCATTTTGTTATTGTTGTCGCTATCGGTTCTTACACATAATAAATCTTACTGGGTTTCTGTGCATTGAATTCCATAATTATGTAGGCCTCCATAATTACGTAGTTCCTTGTACAGTCCGCACAGTCTATTTTATAATGTGTAGTGTAAAACCAAATGAACAATCCTGTGATGAGTGTAACTAGACTGCCATAGAGTCCTTTAGACTAAATCAATAAATGATTTAAATAGACTATCCAGGAGTCTGTTCAGTTACATCACTAGATGTCATTTTTTTTTAACAAAATTGTGAATCAATCTTTTTTACTAGACCACTAAAGGGTCTTTTATGAATCATTGAGCAGTACTATATAATCCAAGGGTCTTAACTATTACATAGAAGCCCATTAAGGATTTAAGGTAGTACCTTTTGAATATCCTGCTAAGAATCTCTCATATGAAGATATGAAAGATCCTGCGAGGATTTGGATAAAGAATATCCAGAGTAGTAAAAACACAAAAATGCATAAAAGAAAACATAGGATGAATAAACACTTAGTCACATATATCACATAACCACAAAATTGCTTGTTAATTTGTCTTGTAAATTGCGTACATGCATTTAAAGCACACTTGGAATCCATTCCGTGGATTTCATTTGGTACTTTAAACATTATCAAGAATCTAACTATAAAGATAGAAAGATTCAAAAAGAAAATTCGATTTCGATTATTAGGAACCGAAGTGTTCGAATTAAGGTACATAAGGAATCCAATTAAGGACTCTGATTTGAATGATAATCATCCACAAGGATCTAATTGTGGAGATAAAAAGATCCCATATGGATTTTAGAAGTTGAAGATGTTTTGAAACCTTGCACGGGATGTGCTTAAGTCAAAACATGAAGTAAAATGCTTATGAAGTTGAGATGCTTGATATGTCAAGGCGACATATGAAGCAGAATTTTGAAGGTTAAGTCAATGTATGAGGAAAATATTTTTGAAAACTATGCATGGGGTTCTTTTAAGAAAAATGTGTTTAACGTTTTTGAAACCTTATATATAATATTTTTTTTGAAATCATAAAGTAGGTGTATTAGGTAGATATATTTACAAAAATGTTTTAAAATCATGCGAGATGAATTTTGAAATTATGTATAAGGTTTTTGAAAGACATGAATGATGCTTTTCGAAATCATGCACTTGATCAGAAAATGTATTGTGTTAATATTGTCTTCAGACTATATGAAATATTTTGAAATTAGAAAGGTTGGTTTTGATAACATTGCCAGTGTTTTTGAAATAACATAGACAATGCATCTAGAAAAAAATTGTTTTCAAACTATATGAAATGTTTTGAGATCATGAAGATTGTTTTGAAATACTGGTACTGTGTATGTTGAAAAATCAAAACGTAATGGGTATGAGATTTGAAAATACCCTTAGTTATCTAACCAAGGATTTAAAGGCACAGATGTGCGAAAAGCACGATTACTCATAATGTCACTTAATTTTCTGTACTTTGTTTCTTAGAGTGAAACGAGTACTTAAAATTTTTGAGGGAATCATGAGCAATCATTTGAAAGAGAGAAATCACAAGAGTAGTTTGTAAGGTACATAGTTCCTTGATGTAGGTATCATAGGAAAAGCCATACACTCCTAGCAGGGGGTTGAGCTGGTTGGTTGGGGACTGCTTTACCATTGTGAGCGACCATGGCGAAGTTCTGAGAAGCCTTTCGCTTCTTTGACTTCTTAGGGGATCGTTCATCCATGGTCTTTGATTCCTCGATTGGTTTCTTGGCTGATGGTGCTGTCACCTGACTAGGTCCTGCCTGTCTTGGTGACTCTTGAGTGGCTTCATCCTGGAGATGATACATGGCAGTAGCTAATTTAACAGTCTTCAGGACTACTTCGCCTATTCGCTGAGCGAATTTTGGCTGCTTGCTCAGATATCTGGGCGTCATCGTGATGAAGAGACATTCTTGAAGAAAAAGAAAGGCATAGGGAGAAACAGGTGAAAGATTATTGGACAATCAAAACAGAAAGATAACGCATGAAAATTGCGATCATTTGTTTGTTACCTAAGGCAAACAAATGAGACGGTGACTGATCAAAGTAAATGGGTCAAAAATAATGTATCGCGAAGACATGCTCGCCTATAAGTGAACACTCATCCCGAGAATTCCCAGGTAAGCACAACTGGTCTCGCGTCTGATGAGATGTATACGAAGTGCTTGCCTAGACAGAAAACCCAGAATACAGGCATTCACCCTTCCAGTTTGCACGTGTTCACATTATTTAAGACTCAAAACCTTGTCGAAGTTTTGAAAACTCAAAGGGGTTCAAAACCATATAATAGAGAGTTCAAAACCTTACAATAGAGGGTTCAAAACATAGTAATCAATCATCCTAGAACAGATGATTAGTTTTCAAAGCGGTTTTGAAATTTATGTTCTTGTTGTGGTCGTCGCCTAAGGATAGGTGACGGTATTGTTTTATGACTAAACGCAAGTAAACTCGCGTTAGGGTCCTAAGAAGGTTATAGACTAGGTCAAAGCATTACTAATTACTAATAACCTAATTCCCTATAACCATTGGCTCTGATACCATCTTTTCTGTCACACCCCGACCGCGTAAAACAACAAATCACGGCGGAAACATCGGGGCGTGTTGCAACAGAATTAATGTTTCATAACCATGGATATCAAAAGTGTTTCGTTTTATTAAACATTGAGTAATTACATCGTTTGGAAATCTAAATACACAATTTAAACGTAAATCTATCATCGTTATTTAGTCACTAAGGCCTTGTCCAGTCCTATGTGAGCATGCATCTTATCAATCGATATCAATCAACAATACCTGAAACATATGTGAAAACGAGGTCAGCAAAGAAATGCTGGCGAGTACATAGGTTTTGTAGGAGTGTCGAAATCATGGCTAGTTTAGACGTTGCAATACTTTATTTAAAAACCTTGTTTTGAAAAGAGTATAATATTGCAACTTAATTAACCAACTCAAATCAAGCGGGTTATAATTTGTAAAACCTCGTAGCCATGACTCTTAACCCAAAAACATTTGTTTTAGTGAATTATTTGAAAAACAATGATAAGTTCAGGTGATATGTATAAATAAGAGAATAATGCATGATTAAATGAATAACCATGTAAAATGAGTTTGTATAAGATAAGTTGTTTGTAAATAAATGTCTTGTGAAAAGTATGTTACTTGTATAAAATGTTCTATGTCTCAAACTGAAATGATTCAAATAACGCTACAATATGTAATACCATACAAACACTTATATATAGGAAGTACCAGCGGCGTATCCACCATGCTTGTATCATATTACACACGCATCGTTACTTAATCACTTAATCAAACCAAACCAAACAATGTAAAATGTTCATGTCAAGATGTAAATCGTGTAATATGTATAAATGAATAATATCGTATATCGCTTTGAAAACAATCGTTTACCCAATCGTTAAAACATCGTGTGAAACCCAATCGTTACCCAATCGTTAAAACATCGTGTGAAACCCAATCGTTACCCAATCGTTAAAACATCGTGTGAAACCCAATCGTAAATCGTTTAATTCGTTTTAGGTCGTGAAACTACTTAAATGGTCGTCTCGCTAATAACATTCAAACCTTCTTGACTCGCATTAATAAACCCTTACCAAAGGATAGATTAATTCGCATTAATAAACCCTTACCAAAGGATAGATTAACATCTCGCATTAATAAACCCTTACCAAAGAGTAAATTAACATCTCGCATTAATAAACCCTTACCAAAGAGTAAATTAACAATTTCAGATTCAGTCGCTACCTACAACACCCACACATAACTACGGGTGTAGTAACTAACGGGATTTGTCAGATCCTATGGTACCATAACCTAATACTGGTCGGCTTGATCATTGCTAATGAATGTCATTTGTTATGTTCTACAACCAACAAGTTTGTTCACTTTATGAAATCGTTATTAGTTTTGTATAAATCGTCTTAATCGTTTTTGAAACCATCGTTATAACATCGAAAACATTTAGCACATATGAGTCACCCCAAAACAATTGAAAACAGTAAAATAGGGGAAGAATGTACTCGCCTGGGAGTGCTTAGGAGTCTTGAACAACTACCAAGTAAGCTAGAGGAGTCCCGGAAATCAAACGGTACCTAATATAGGTAACTACATAATTAACCCGGACCTAAATCGGAAGACTGGGTAGCAGGAGGGTTTGTAAACCAAATGAGTGTAGGAACTCATATGATATGGTTTAACAAAGCCTACACACTAAATGAAACTTAACCTAAGTATTATCGACCCATCGCGACCCATTAAGGTAACATACGTTACTTTAACGTGTCGTGCGCGTGAAACGCGTTCGGACCGCCTAACTAGCCCTATGACAAGTGTTATATGCCTAAACATATTACATAATCAGTTACGTGACAAAGGTTTAGGTTACATATGCTTAATTACCAATTATACATGAAAAGGGTATTCTGGTAATTTACCTAAGGCATATAAACTACCTATCATACAACTACTTAAACGATGTGACCATAGGGTATAACCTCGGAAGGTTATTCCCTACCTACTATGGTCACCTAATGTGTTTGGTCGGATCCTAATGATCGACCAAACTGGGTTGGGTTCGAAGGTATAGGCGATTTATTAGATCGCCTACCCTACGACCCTAGACAACGTGGTAATCAGTGGGCATAGTCCCAAAGGACTATGACCAACGTGATTACACTCACGTTGCGAAGTTCAAACGAACTTCGCATTGACCATTACTGGTCAACGCTGAAAGTCAAACAAAGTTTGACTTTCTGACTCGAAAAGCAGTAAAAATAAGGAAAAGAACGAAAGAATACTTACGAAGGGTCCAAGAATGGAAGGTTTGGATCCGAACACTCTCAGGTATGAAGTGTTAAACACGACAACTTAGAGAGCAAGTTCAGATTCAAAGGTGTGAGTTTTTGGGTGTGATGTTGGTGGGTATTTATAGGAAATGGTCCACCGCTAGGATCGTTTCTTGGAGAAGGAGGCAACGATCAAGGCCGTACACTTGTCGGAATGTTATGGAAGCTTAAATTGGTCCTTATCAGCTGAAATGTCAAGTGGTGAGTGTGTGGTTGTGTTTAAAACAGCTGGAACATGCTGACTGTTAAGTCTGATCTGTTCTGCAGGTTGCTTTACGGACCTCAAAGCTGCCAAGGTTGAGGTCCGTAAGCTTACTTTGGCAGAATTACAGTTTTGGTCCCTGCAGCCCAGAAACTTGGTTTTTGATGCATTTTTGACACGTTTAAGCCTCGTTAACCCCATTTCAAAGCTCTAAAATGAAGTTAAAGTATAGGGAACTTAAAACATGCTCAAAAATATCTCGGATGTCGGTTCGTTTGGCCGTACGAACGCGATGTTCGGTTAATTACGACGGAATGCGCATAAGCGCGAAAAACGATCCAAATGACGAAACGAATGGATTTTTCTTAAGGCGAACACTAAAATATAATGTAGTCATGCTTACATAAATTTTTGGATGTCCAGATGTATTCAGAACGTAAGTTATGCGCGAAAATGCAAACTTGTGCACTTTTTGACACTTTTAGTCCCTGAATGACCCAAAAGTTTATTTTAGCACACCTAACCCCTCAAAGCCTATTTCTAAGCTATGTAAAGGATATTTATGGTATGTTTAACTTATGGTCATGTTCCGGAATGTCTGTTACAGTTCAAATTGGCATACTTTCGCAGTTTGTCAACTTTAGTCCCTGTAAGCTATTTAACTTTGATTTCACCACACCAAACCTTCCAAAACTTATATCTAAGTTATGTAAAGGTTATTTAAGGTATGTTAAGCCTATTTCACTATTCCGGAGTGTTCGTTGGATTAAGCTGGTTATATCTACTCATCAGAGCGCGTATAACCCTCCAGAAAGCGATTTAAAGCTTGAAATTGAACGAGAATTGATATGTGCAAATGATACACATATTTTTACCAATCCCAAGTATGAAATATAATATTTCATTGGTTCGGTATTTGTTTGATGGCCGTGAAGGCACAGGTGTTACATGGATCTCTGAATAGATAACTGTCACACCCCCAAAATCCACCATGCGGAGTATCACGGCTTGGAGGCGTGACATGACCAGGATCGAGCCACCAATCATATTGAACAATATAGTAGAGTTATTAAAAGTTCAACCACACAATATAATTGGTGTTCACAACCAAGTTAACCAAGTTCAATTTAAACAGCGGAAGCATAAGACGTAAAACCATAACATAAATAAGTTCATAAAGTTTAAATGTTTAGAACTGGACATAACAGTCCATATCCCACAATGACCTCCTCCTCGTGTGTCACACCCCCAAAATCCACCTGCGGAGTATCACCGCTTGGTGGCGTGACTGACCAGGATCAAGCCACCAATCATATTGAACAAGCATATAAGTAATCATAAAGTCCAACCAATACAATTGGTGTCCTAACAAACATAGTTTAAGTTGTGAGCGGAAACATAATGTTTAAAAACCAAAACATAAGTTTAAAGGTTCCAACGTTTAACATGGCACACAGCTGTCCATGTCCCACAACGACTCTTCTCCATGAAAGCTCCAGCTAAGTACCTATTGACCTGCAAAGCATGTAGTAACGAGTCAACAATAATGTAGAGCGAGTTCACAGTTGGGTGTTCGTTTTAAGTTGTTCCAAAAACAGTTTCCTTTAGCTGGCATCCTGCCGTGGGGGTTACCCCATAGTTGAAAACGTGATTTGTTTAACCCATTTACTCTGGCAATCCAGCCGTGGGGGCTACCCCATGTTTAGTTATCTGGCTTTTCGGCCGTGGGGGCTACCCCAAGTATACTACTAGACTCGTTACCATATCGACTGCTGACTGTAGTCATGTTTATGTGCCCTGAACTGTCAATTTCTATCATCATTGACGTGCCCAGATCCATTAGTTCACGCCCGTCCTCTGCGGCACGGTGTGAGGCTTGTCAGACCTAAATAGCGCTATCTAACTAATGACCCGCTCGCCATTGGCCCGGGGATTAAGTCGATATAAAAAGGAGGGACTTCGTGATAGAGTTTTGGTCTAGTAAAAGTTATATGTCCATGAGGACGAGGAATTATATTCCTGAACCAGTAATGTCCTACCCAAGAAAGGACGAGGAATCCATGTTCCTTAACCCCATCCCCAACCCCTGGGAATCCCATGCTTTGTAGAAAGTGTGAACTCACCTTAGGTTAGCTCGGCAGATAAATGAAAGGTCAATCGAGCTGCTAGAGGTCAACCACGTCCTAACATGGTTACCATACAAGTCAGGTCTAGGTTCAAGTAGTGCACGTATGATTACACATAGTTTAACAGGTTATGAACACGTATTGATCATGGCAAACACATAATGCATATTAACACCTTAACAGTAGCATTCAAGTACCAAACGCAACCAACTTGTGTGACCCGAAAGATAAAGCCCAATAACAGGCGGCCCAGCATGTTGTGTGTTCAGCACAGCCTTGTGCGATCCACAACATGTTGTGCGATTCAGTTAAACACCCGGCCCAAATAACAAGCAGATCCAACATACATACGGCCCGAACAAGTAAACGAATAAACAGCTTGTGCGATCCAATACATCTTGTGCGACTGGAGACATCTTGTGCGACTGAAGATATCTTGTGCGATCAGATCAGGTCTTGTGCGACCTGATCTTGTGCGACTGAAGGGGAGTCTTATGCTATCCATATTACCATCCGAATTTTATGCCACTTAGTTACAAATAATTCAACAGTTTCCAAATTCCATTCAATCAATTCAATCATTACTAACAGTTTCCAAACCAACAATAATCGATCAAACAATGTTTTATCATCAAATCTCTATGAATCCTAATGAATACATATGAACAACAATCATAACCCTTAACCTTATTAACACCCTAAATCGTACTATCAGGTCAATGATTTGTATTTCTAACATAACAACTCATTCGAACAATATGTATAACAGCCGATTTACATCTACATACATGATTACCAGTTCTAAATAAATCAAAACATATTACACCTATGAGCCGATTGTATATAATCGATTTTAAGTCTAAATCATGCCATCCGAATCATATGAATATCATCATTCACAACTAATATGAATTTATTGTTTTGTTTCTACCAGCCCACTTGTTACGCACATGGATTGACATTGGACCAATAGTTCTATTAATCCCCCACCACAGAACAATACCAAGTCTGTTCCACATATTAATATTGCTGCATATTCATTATATGTTTGACAACTATAAAACACCCAAACCTACAATCAATCACTACCTACAAAAATCAACAATAACATGCCATTCTTTTCGGTGCTGCAATCCCTCACATGGCCCATTAATGTTCTAACAACAATCATTATTCCTCCTAATCTAAAACGATGTTAGGTCATCACATGATTACCGGTTTCGATAAGAGATCCCACAATTATTTATACATACAATCTGATTTTATAACAATGCTCTTACACTCTCACACACATCACAAAGCAACTAATCATAAATAACCGAGAGGAATCGTGTTACACACATCAACACATAACAAAATAATCAAACAATAATAATCATAGCATGCATTCACTAACCAAGTTTCTGGGTAACAGGATGCTATCTCGTGAGGGGGGGGGGTCTGCTATGCCGTCGCACACACCAATGAGAAGTAGGGTTTTATTAGGTTGTGTTTTGTTGTAATGCAATTTGTGAGGCATGTGAAGTATACGTATGCTTAATATAGATTGAACAACATAAGTGGGCCGATTATCTATTAGTTTAATTAACATGCAAATGGGCCAAGCCCACTCTTGTTTTCGCCGGCTTCATATTGGACAAAAACGCTTAGGGGTTTTCGTGAGGAGGGTGTTCGGTCAAAGTTCCATTTCTAATTACACATAACACCATATCAAACATAACAGAACATTAATCCTTAAGGATCACATAATCACATAGTGTTCAAACATGCTACACTTAGCACAAAGATAGGTTCTGAAATACGAGTTGTCACATTAACCCCAAGTTGAAAGAAATTTCGTCCCGAAATTTAGCACGTACTCACTGAGGAAGCTAGTTAAGTTGCATGGTTTTCCTGGTTTTCCTGGGGTGTCACATCCTCCCCCCGTTGATCTGGAATTTCATCCTGAAATTCCGTAGCTTCAGCCTCAGTAGTGGTTGTACTGTTTACGAATATTTGGGGGTACTTTTGTTTCATTTGATCTTCACGTTCCCAGGTGAACTCTGGGCCACGACGTGAGTTCCAACGAACTCGAACGAGAGGTATTCTAGTGCGCTTGAGGACCTTAACATCCCGGTCCTTGATTTCAACTGGTTCCTCGACGAATCGTAACTGTTCATCGATAGTGAGCTCCTTCAAAGGAACTATGAGGGTCTCAATTGACAGACACTTCTTCAGATTTGACACATGGAAAACGTTGTGAACTGCACTGAGTTCTGCTGGTAGGTTCAGTTTGTAGGCCACCTTGCCTATTTTCTCGATGACTTTGAAAGGTCCGACGTATCGTGGGTTAAGCTTGCCTCGTTTACCAAAACGAACCACACCCTTCCAGGGTGAAACCTTGAGTAGCACTCACTCCCCAACCTGGAGCTCGAGTGGTTTCCTATCCTTATCGGCGTAGCTTTTCTGACGGTCTCGAGCTGCCGCCATTCGTTGTCGTATTTGAGCAATTCGTTCTGTTGTGTCTACCACAAGTTCTGGGCCAGTGATCTGACTATCCCCCACTTCTGCCCAGCAAAGAGGTGATCGGCATTTACGCCCGTACAATGCCTCGAACGGAGCGACTTTAATGCTGGTGTGGTAGCTGTTATTGTACGAAAATTCCACAAGTCGCATATGCTTTTCCCAGCCGTTGCCAAAGTCAATCACACATGCCCTAAGCATGTCTTCGAGGGTCTGGATGGTGCGTTCAGACTGACTATCCATTTGCGGGTGATAAGCTGTGCTCATATCTAAACGTGAGCTAAAGGACTTGTGCATTGCTTGCCACAGTTCTGAAGTAAAACGTGCATCTCGATCCGAGATAATAGAGGTGGGCACTCCGTGCCTCGAGACAACTTCCTTAAGATATACGTCTGCTAGTGTGGCGAACTTATCCGTTTCCTTGATAGCCAAGAAGTGAGCAGACTTTGTGAGTCGATCCACGATCACCCAAATAGTATCGTTACCACGTTGAGATCTAGGCAGGCCAGTAACAAAATCCATGGAAATTTGCTCCCATTTCCATTGTGGTATCTCTGGTTGTTGAAGTAGGCCTGAGGGTTTCTGATATTCCGTCTTGACTCTCGCACAAGTCAAGCACTTACTAACGTAAGTTGCTATGTGGGCCTTCATGCTAGGCCACCAATACGTAGTTTTGATATCATGGTACATTTTATCCGAACCTGGGTGTAGTGAGTAGCGAGACTTGTGTGCCTCATCCATCACAAGCTCTCATAGGTTGCCATAAAGTGGGACCAAAATGCATCCTGTTACGTAGCAAGCACCGTCTTCCTTCTGTTCTAAGCGTTGCCTTGAGCCGCGTAGGGCTTCAGTTCTAATGTTTTCTGGTTTCAATGCTTCCACCTGAGCATCTCGTATCTGTGCAGGAAGACTAGATTGAATCGTGAGTTGTAAAGCTCGTACGCGCTTAGGCGCAGTGTCCTTCCGACTGAGGGCGTCAGCCACAACATTGGCTTTGCGTGGGTGGTACCTGATCGAGCATTCATAATCATTCAGTAGCTCAACCCATCGTCGTTGTCGCATATTCAACTACTTCTGTTTGAAGATGTGCTCAAGACTTCTGTGGTCGGTGTAAATGGTGCACTTGGTACCGTACAGGTAGTGTCTCCATATCTTAAGTGCAAAAACAACAGCTCCCAGCTCTAGATCGTGTGTAGTGTAGTTCTTTTCATGGATTTTGAGTTGGCGTGAGGCGTAGGCTATAACTTTATCCCGCTACATCAATACACAACCAAGACCCTGAATAGATACGTCGCAGTAAACCACAAAGTCATCTGTGCCCTCTGGCAATGAAAGGATAGGTGCACTGCAGAGTCTATCCTTTAAGTGCTGAAATGCTAATTCCTGTGCATTTCCCCATCGATAAACAACGCCTTTCTGCGTTAGTGAGGTGAGAGGTTGTGCAATCTTGGAGAAATCCTTAATGAATCTTCTGTAGTAACCTGCCAAGCCCAAGAATTGGCGAATTTCCATTGGTGTACGAGGCGCAGGCCAATTCTTAATCGAGTCTACCTTGGATGGATCCACATGAATCCCATCCTTGTTCACCACATGGCCTAAGAAATGGACTTCACGAAGCCAGAAGTCGCATTTTGAAAACTTGGCGTACAACTGTTCTGTTCGAAGGAGTTCCAAAATGAGTCGTAGATGCCGCTCGTGTTCCCCCTGACTCTTCGAATAGATCAGGATGTCGTCAATGAAAACTATGACGAACTTGTCCAGATATGGCTTGCACACTCTATTCATCAAGTCCATGAAGACCGCAGGTGCGTTTGTCAGCCCAAAAGGCATGACCAAAAACTCATAGTGTCCATATCGAGTTCTAAAGGATGTTTTGGAGACGTCCTCTTCTCGGACTCTCAGCTGGTGATATCCTGATCTCAAATCAATCTTTGAATAGTAGCTCGACCCTTGTAGCTGGTCGAATAGGTCGTCGATGCGTGGAAGAGGATAGCGATTCTTCACAGTCACCTTGTTGAGTTCACAGTAGTCGATGCACATTCTGAAAGTACCGTCTTTCTTCTTCACAAACAGGACTGGAGCTCCCCAGGGCGAAGAGCTAGGACGAATAAAACCCTTATCCAAGAGTTCTTGTAGTTGCGTAGAAAGTTCTTCCAACTCTGATGGAGCTAAGCGATACGGTGCACAAGCTATGGGCGCTGCCCCAGGAGCTAGCTAGATTTGGAATTCAACTTGGTGATGAGGCGGAAGACCAGGTAATTCCTCAGGGAATACCTCAGGATAGTCGCGTACAATCGTAAAATCTTCTATCTTCTTCTCTTTCTTCGAGGTATCAGTAACGAGAGCCAAAATAGCAGTGTGGCCCTTACGCGAACACTTCTGGGCCTTAAGGAAAGAGATGATGCTCACAACAGCACCACTCTTGTCACCACGAATCAATAGAGGTTCATCACCTGGGCGAGGAATACGGACAATCTTCTCGTTGCAAAGAATCTCTGCTTGGTGTTGGGATAACCAGTCCATCCCTATGACAACGTCGAAACTACCCAGAGTGATAGGAAGGAGGTCGATTGAGAAAGTATGATCAGCAAGAACAAGATTACAACCCTTGACTAATAACAAATACGCAACCCCTTGCACCATTGCCGTTGTTACCCACGTTGTTTCCATTCCCCTGATTGTTATTATTGTTATTGTTCTGGTTCTGAATCAGCTGGGGACAATTTCTCTTGATGTGGCCTACAGCTCCACACTGATAGCATCCTTTGTTGTCTCATTGTTGCTGCTGCTGGTCTTGTGGAGCTGGTGGTTGTTGTCGCTGGTTCTGATTCGCAGGTCGTAAGCTCCTACAATCCTTAGCTTCATGACCCATCTTGAGACACCTCTGGCAACGACCCTTGTTGCACTGACCACTGTGGTGTCTTTTGCATCTGTTGCACTTTGGAAGGTTTCCTCGATATCCACCTTGCCCTTGGCTACCAAAAGATTGCTGACCAGGGCTCTTGTAGTCTTCAGTTCTTCTCTGTTGAGACTGAGACTGAATAGAAGTTGAACCTTTGCTCGAAGCTCCATCCAATTTCCGTTTGTTGTCACTAGGAGCATCTGAAGTAGCTGTAGTACAAATACGTTTTCGTAACCTGTTCTGCTCCACCGCCTGATCAGTGAGACGGTGAGCCAACTGAACAACCTGCTGGATGGTGGCGAGATTTGCTGAAGTCACATGACTTTGGATTTCGGGCACTAAGCCCTTGAGATAAAGTTCAATACGCTTAATTGGAGGGTCCACCATAGTAGGACACAGAATAGCAAGCTCACTCGATCTTTTCGTGTACGCCTCAATTTCTGACCCCGTCATCTTGAGGTTTAAGAACTCGACTTCCAGCTTATGAATTTCATCGCGATTGTAGTATTCCTCCTTGATCATTTCCTTAAAGTTGTTCCATGGGGTGGCGTTAGCAGCAACCAACCCCAGCATTTGAACCTGAGCGTTCCACCACATGAGCGCTAAGCCCTCTAGAGTACCGGTAGCATACTTCACCCTATGAGCCTCAGGGCATTCACACATCTCGAACACAGATTCGAGCTTTTCAAACCAGTGGAGGAGACCTACAGCTCCTTCAGTGCCGCTAAAAGTAGTTGGTCGGCAATCCATAAAGGTTTTGAAGGTGCACACAGGTGGCTGAGCATGTTGACCTCCTGCTTGTGCGGCTGCAAGTGCCGCAGCAACCTGTTCGTTAATCAGAGCCGTCAACTGGGCTTGAGTCATGTTAACGCGTCCAGACATGATCTTCATATCAAGGGAAACATGAGTGAGAAGGGTTCGCGAAAGTGCGATGACAGAAGAGAGTAAGCACACATGCGTTTTTAAACTATAGTTGCTACATTTATCTAAGCATACCACATGCAAAGTTCTCTGTAATCTAGCATGTAGGCAATAAAACATAAATCATATCACCTAGAATGTCGAGCGTTGCACGTGAAGCGAAGCATCGTTGTGGATCGTAGAGCACTGTACAGGTTATAGTCTGGTTTTAACAAAAACGTTTTCCCTTATTAAAACCAAGTTCTCTATAACCAATGGCTCTGATACCAATCTGTCACACCCCCAAAATCCACCTGCGGAGTATCACCGCTTGGAGGCGTGACTGACTAGGATCAAGCCACCAATCATATTGAACAAGCATATAAGTAATCATAAAGTCCAACCAATACAATTGGTGTCCTAACAAACATAGTTTAAGTTGTGAGCGGAAGCATAATGTTTAAAAACCAAAACATAAGTTTAAAGGTTCCAACGTTTAACATGGCACACAGCTGTCCATGTCCCACAACGACTCTTCTCCATGCAAGCTCCAGCTAAGTACCTATTGACCTGCAAAGCATGTAGTAACGAGTCAACAATAATGTTAAGCGAGTTCACAGTTGGGTGTTCGTTTTAAGTTGTTCCAAAAACAGTTTCCTTTAGCTGGCATCCTGCAGTGGGGGTTACCCCATAGTTGAAAATGTGATTTATTTAACCCATTTACTCTGGCAATCCAGCCGTGGGGGCTACCCCATGTTTAGTTATCTGGCTTTTTGGTCGTGGGGGCTACCCCATGTATACTACTAGACTCGTTACCATATCGACTGCTGACTGTAGTCATGTTTATGTGCCCTGAACTGTCAATGTCTATCATCATTGACGTGCCCAGATCCATTAGTTCACGCCCTTCCTCTGCGGCACGGTGTGAGGCTTGTCAGACCTAAATAGCGCTATCTAACTAATTACCCGCTCGCCATTGGCCCGGCGATTAAGTCGATATAAAAAGGAGGGACTTCGTGATAGAGTTTTGGTCTAGTAAAAGTTATCTGTCCATGAGGACGAGGAATTATATTCCTGAACCAGTACTGTCCTACCCAAGAAAGGATGAGGAATCCATGTTCCTTAACCCCATTCCCAACCCCTGGGAATCCCATGCTTTGTAGAAAGTGTGAACTCACCTTAGGTTAGCTCGGCAGATAAACGAAAGGTCAATCGAGCTGCTAGTGGTCAACCACATCCTAACATGGTTACCATACAAGTCAGGTCTAGGTTCAAGTAGTGCACGTATGATTACACATAGTTTAACAGGTTATGAACACGTATTGATCATGGCAAACACATAATGCATATTAACACCTTAACAGTAGCATTCAAGTACCAAACGCAACCAACTTGTGCGACCCGAAAGATAAAGCCCAATAACAGGCGGCCCAACATGTTGTGTGTTCAGCACAGCCTTGTGCGATCCGCAACATGTTGTGCGATTTAGTTAAACACCCGGCCCAAATAACAAGCAGATCCAACATACATATGGCCCAAACAAGTAAACGAATAAACAGCTTGTGCGATCCAATACATCTTGTGCGACTGGAGAAATCTTGTGCGACTGAAGATATCTTGTGCGATCAGATCAGGTCTTGTGCGACCTGATCTTGTGCGACTGAAGGGGAGTCTTGTGCGATCCATATTACCATCCGAATTTTATGCCACTTAGTTACAAATAATTCAACAGTTTCCAAATTCCATTCAATCAATTCAATCATTACTAACAGTTTCCAAACCAACAATAATCGATCAAATAATGTTTTATCATCAAATCTCTATGAATCCTAACGAATACATCTGAACAACAATCATAACCCTTAACCTTATTAACACCCTAAATCGTACTATCAGGTCGATGATTCGTATTTCTAACATAACAACTCATTCGAACAATATGTATAACAGCCGATTTACATCTACAATACATGATTACCAGTTCTAAATAAATCAAAACATATTACACCTATGAGCCGATTGTATATAATCGATTTTAAGTCTAAATCAAGCCATCCGATTCATATGAATATCATCATTCACAACTAATATGAATTTATTGTTTTGTTTCTACCAGCCCACTTGTTACGCACATGGATTGACATTGGCCCAATAGTTCTATTAATCCCCCACCACAGAACAATACCAAGTCTGTTCCACATATTAATATTGCTACGTATTCATTATATGTTTGACAACTATAAAACACCCAAACCTACAATCAATCACTACCTAAAAAAATCAACAATAGCCTGCTATTCTTTTCGGTGCTGCAATCCCTCACATGGCCCATTAATGTTCTGACAACAATCATTATTCCTCCTAATCTAAAACGATCTTAGGTCATCACATGATTACCGGTTTTGATAAGAGATCCCACAATTATTTATACATACAATCTGATTTTATAACAATGCTCTTACACTCTCACACACATCACAAAGCAACTAATCATAAATAACCGAGAGGAATCGTGTTACACACATCAACACATAACAAAATAATCAAACAATAATAATCATAGCATGCATTCACTAACCAAGTTTCTGGGTAACAGGAAGCTATCTCGTGAGGGGGGGGGGGTCTGCTATGCCGTCGCACACACCAATGAGAAGTAGGGTTTTATTAGGTTGTGTTTTGTTGTGATGCAATTTGGAGGCATGTGAAGTATACGTATGCTTAATATAGATTGAACAACATAAGTGGGCTGATTATCTATTAGTTTAATTAACTTGCAAATGGGCCAAGCCCACTCTTGTTATCGCCGGCTTCATATTGGACAAAAACGCTTAGGGGTTTTCGTGAGGAGGGTGTTCGGTCAAAGTTCCATTTCTAATTACACATAACACCATATCAAACATAACAGAACATTAATCCTTAAGGTTCACATAATCACATAGTGTTCAAACATGCTACACTTAGCACAAAGATAGGTTCTGAAATACGAGTTGTCACATTAACCCCAAGTTGAAAGAAATTTCGTCCCGAAATTTAGCACGTACTCACTGAGGAAGCTAGTTAAGTTGCATGGTTTTCCTGGTTTTCCTGGGGTGTCACATCCTCCCCCCGTTGATTTGGAATTTCATCCCGAAATTCCGTAGCTTCAGCCTCAGTAGTGGTTGTACTGTTTACGAATAGTTGGGGGTACTTTTGTTTCATTTGATCTTCACGTTCCCAGGTGAACTCTGGGCCGCGACGTGAGTTCCAACGAACTCGAACGAGAGGTATTCTAGTGCGCTTGAGGACCTTAACATCCCAGTCCGTGATTTCAACTGGTTCCTCGATGAATCGTAACTGTTCATCGATAGTGAGCTCCTTCAAAGGAATTATGAGGGTCTCATCTGACAGACACTTCTTCAGATTTGACACATGGAAAACTTTGTGAACTGCACTGAGTTCTGCTGGTAGGTTCTGTTTGTAGGCCACCTTGCCGATTTTCTCGATGACTTCGAAAAGTCCGACGTATCGTGGGTTAAGCTTGCCTCGTTTACCAAAACGAACCACACCCTTCCAGGGTGAAACCTTGAGTAGAACTCGCTCCCCAACCTGGAGCTCGAGTGGTTTCCTGTCCTTATCGGCGTAGCTTTTCTGACGGTCTCGAGCTGCCGCCATTCGTTGTCGTATTTGAGCAATTTGTTCTGTTGTGTCTACCACAAGTTCTGGGCCAGTGATCTGTCTATCCCCCACTTCTGCCCAGCAAAGAGGTGATCGGCATTTACGCCCGTACAATGCCTCAAACGGAGCGGCTTTAATGCTGGTGTGGTAGCTGTTATTGTATGAAAATTCCACAAGTAGCAGATCCTTTTCCCAGCCGTTGCCAAAGTCAATCACACATGCCCTAAGCATGTCTTCGAGGGTCTGGATGGTGCGTTCAGACTGCCCATCTGTTTGCGGGTGATAAGCTGTGCTCATATCTAAACGTGAGCCAAAGGACTTGTGCATTGCTTGCCACAGTTCTGAAGTAAAACGTGCATCTCGATCCGAGATAATAGAGGTGGGCACTCTGTGCCTCGAGACAACTTCCTTAAGATATACGTCTGCTAGTGTGGAGAACTTATTCGTTTCCTTGATAGCCAAGAAGTGAGCAGACTTTGTGAGTCGATCCACGATCACCCAAATAGTATCGTTACCACGTTGAGATCTAGGCAGGCCAGTAACAAAATCCATGGAAATTTGCTCCCATTTCCATTGTGGTATCTCTGGTTGTTGAAGTAGGCCTGAGGGTTTCTGATATTCCGTCTTGACTCTCGCACAAGTCAAGCACTTACTAACGTAAGTTGCTATATGGGCCTTCATGCTAGGCCACCAATACGTAGTTTTGATATCGTGGTACATTTTATCCGAACCTGGGTGTAGTGAGTAGCGAGACTTGTGTGCCTCATCCATCACAAGCTCTCGTAGGTTGCCATAAAGTGGGACCCAAATGCGTCCTGTTACGTAGTAAGCACCGTCTTCCTTCTGTTCTAAGCGTTGCCTTGAGCCGCGTAGGGCTTCAGTTCTGATGTTTTCTGGTTTCAATGCTTCCACCTGAGCATTTCGTATCTGTACAGGAAGACTAGATTGAATTGTGAGTTGTAAAGCTCGTACGCGCTTAGGCGCGGTGTCCTTCCGACTGAGGGCGTCAGCCACAACATTGGCTTTACCTGGGTGGTACCTGATCTAGCATTCATAATCATTCAGTAGCTCGACCCATCGTCGTTGTCGCATATTCAACTCCTTCTGTTTGAAGATGTGCTCGAGACTTCTGTGGTCGGTGTAAATGGCGCACTTGGTACCGTACAGGTAGTGTCTCCATATCTTAAGTGCAAAAACAACAGCTCCCAGCTCTAGATCGTGTGTAGTGTAGTTCTTTTCATGGATTTTGAGTTGGCGTGAGGCGTAGGCTATAACTTTATCCTGCTGCATCAATACACAACCAAGACCCTGAATAGATGCGTCGCAGTAAACCACAAAGTCGTCTGTGCCCTCTGGCAATGAAAGGATAGGTGCACTGCAGAGTCTATCCTTTAAGTGCTGAAATGCTAATTCTTGTGCATTTCCCCATCGATAAACAACGCCTTTCTGCGTTAGTGAGGTGAGAGGTTGTGCAATCTTGGAGAATCCTTAATGAATCTTCTGTAGTAACCTGCCAAGCCCAAGAATTGGCGAATTGCCGTTGGTGTACGAGGCGCAGGCCAATTCTTAATCGAGTCTACCTTGGATGGATCCACATGAATCCCATCCTTGTTCACCACATGGCCTAAGAAATGGACTTCACGAAGCTAGAAGTCGCATTTTGAAAACTTGGCGTACAACTGTTCTGTTCGAAGGAGTTCCAAAATGAGTCGTAGATGCTGCTCATGTTCTGTTACAAAGGGTCCAAGCTAGGAAGAAATTGTCCTAAAACACTCAGGTATGAAGCCTTAGCTTCAACTTAGAGCAGATTAGAATCAATTGAGCAAGGAATGAGAAATGAACATGCTGGGTATTTATAGAAAGCTAGAATTAACAAGATCATTACAAGTGTTTTTGCAAGCATCTAGGCATGATCTTGTCCATCCATGTGTTACCCACTGATTATAATACCATGGGAGTCCAAATACCAGCCTATAGTGTGAGAAAACCAGGTCTAAAACCCAAACAAATTTTGCATAGATCAGTCTGTGGCGCCCCGTGAGAGGCCTGTCACGCCCCGCCAGAGACCAAAATCTCAGAATGTCAGGAATGGCCCCTCCATGCATAAAACTTGGGTTTTGACATGTTTAAGCCTCGTTAACCCGTTTTCAAGGCTCAATAATGATGTCAAAGTATAGGGGACATGAAATATGCTTGAAAATATCACGTATGACAGTTCGTTTGGTCGTACGGTCACGTTATTCGGTTAATTACGACGAAACACGAACGAACGCGAAAAATGATCCAAATTATGCGACGAATGGAATTTTAGCATTCCAATGACTAAAATAAAATATTTTAATGATTACAAAAATTTTTGGATGTCCGGATATGTTTAGAACGTGAGATATGCGCGTAAATGCAAACTTATGCACTTTTGGATGCCTTTAGTCCCTATTGATCAAATAAGCGTATTTTTGTATAACGAACCCCTCAAAGCCTATTTCTAAGATATTCAAAGGAAATTTAGGGTATGTTTAGATTACGATCAAGTTCCAGAACGTTCGTTACAATGCAAATCAGCATACTTTCACAGTTTGTTGCAAATAGTCCCTGCAATCGAATAAACTTGTTTTCGACACACCAAACCCTCCAAAACTTATTTCTAAGTTATGTAAATGCTATTTAAGGTATGTTAAGCTTATGTCACTATTCCGGAGTGTTTGTCGTGTTAAACTGATTACGTTTACGCACCGGTTCGCGTATAATTGTCTTGCATGGAATCTAGGTTGTTATCTATTTGTATAGAGCAACCCATCAAATATTTCCATGTAAGGCATAACTTTGTTATTCCCTAGTGGATATACTTTGAAGCGAAAATGAATGGATGATTCATTCTCTCCAATGGATTCTTCGTCAAATGTGGAAATGAAAGACGAATAGGTTATTCATTTCCAATGGATATTTCTTCAAAAGTGGAAATGAATGGGTAATTCATTTTCCCAAATGGATACTTTTATCAGAAACGGAAATGAAGGAATGGATAAGTTGTTCGTTTCTCAATGGTTACTTCTTTAGAAGCGAAAACGAACGGATGATTCATTTTCCGCAGGGGATTACTTCGTCAGAAGTAGAAATGAAGGATTGTCGCAAAGAATATTCATTTCCCCCGATGGAGATTTCTTCAGAAGTGAAATTAAATGGATGATTCATTTTCCTCAGTGGGTACTTCGTCAGAAGTGGAAATGAAGGATAATTGAAAAAGATACTCATTTCCCTGATGAATATTTCTTCAGAAGCGAAAATGAATAGATGATTCATTTTCCTTAGTGGGTACTTCGTCAGAAGTGGAAATAAAGGATAATTGAAAAAGATATTCATTTCCCCGATGGATATTTCTTTAGAAGAGAAAATGAATGGATGATTCATTTTCCTCAGTGGGTACTTCGTCAGAAATGGAAAAGAAGGTAATTGAAAAAGATATTCATGTCCCCGATGGATATTTCTTCAGAAGCGAAAATGAATGGATGATTCATTTTCCTCAGTGGGTACTTTGTCAGAAGTGGAAATGAAGGATAATTAAAAAAATATTCATTTCCCCGATGGATATTTCTTCAGAAGCGAAAATGAATGGATAATTCATTTTACTCAGTGGATACTTCATCAGAAGTGGAATGGATTTATTCATTTTTCTCAGTGGATATTTCTTCAGAAGCGAAAATGAACGGATGGTTCATGTTCCTCAGTGGGTACTTCACTAAAAATGAAAATGACAAAATTAATGCAGGATTATTCATTCCCTCAGTGGGTATTTCTTTAGAAGTGAAAATGAATGATCAATTCATTTTCCTCAGTGGGTACTTCGTCAGAAATTGAATGAATTTATTAATTTTCCTCAGTGGGTATTTCTTCAAAAGCGAAAATGAACAGATGGTTTATTTTCCTCAGTGGGCACTTTATTAGAAATGAAAATGAATTTGTTCATTTTCCTCAGTGGATATTTCTCCAGAAGTGAATATGAATGGATAATTCATTTTCCTCAGTGGGTACTTCATAAGAACCGAAAATGAACACGGTTCATGAATAGATTATTCATTTCCCTCAGTGGATATTTCTTTTAGAGGTTAAAAATGAATAGCTAGTTCTTTTTCCTCAGTGGGTACCTCATCAGAAAAAGAAATGAATAGAGTTAACTTTAGTTTCTTGTTTATGTTGATACATGACAAAACTTGCTGTGGTTTCTGTGCACTAAAGTCTATAATTATGTATGCATCCATAATTATGTAATTCCTTGCACAGTCCGCACAGTTTGTTTTATAATGTGTAGGGGATAGAATTTGTCGAACAATCTTGAGATAACTTTGAGTTAGATTACCATAGAGTTTCTTTGATTAGGTCAATACATAAACACGTAAGCACATAATAGTCACTTGGTCATCAATTTGTTATCAACTTGTTATAAATTTGTTTGTAAATTTGTTATTGATTTGTACACGTGTATTTAAAGTATACCAGGAATTCAATCCATTGACTTCGATTTTTGCGCTTTAAATTTCCACTAGTATTTAACAATGAAGATAGGAAGATCTCATAAGAATTTTGGAATCCGTGTAGCGAGAGATGTTTCGAAACCTTGTTCTAGATGTGCTTAAATCAAAACATGAGGTAAAATGTTTATGAAGTCAAGGTGTCAGATATGTCAAGGCGACATATGGAGCAGAATTTGGAGGTTGTGTACTACGTATGTTAAGTCAACATACGAGCAGAATGTTCTTGAAAACTATGCATGGGGTTTTTTTTGGAAAATGTGTATAATGTTTTTGAAACCTTATATAATACTTTTGAAATCATGAGGTAGGTGTATTAGGTAAATATGTTTATAAAATGTTTTAAAACTGTGTGAAATGGTTTTAAAATCATGTATATGGTTTTTGAGAACATGGATAATGCTTTTGAAATTATACATTTGGTATATTAAGTAAATATACTATGTTAAATATTTTTAAACCATATGAAAAGTTTTTGAAATCATGAAGGAGGTTTTGAAAACATATACTATGTATGCTGTTATGAAAACTAGAATGAAATGATATGTATATAGACATATCGCATAAGACTATTGAGAGATTTATGAGAAGTACCATTAGATATCCAAACAAGGATTTAAAGTGATAGATTGAGTATTCGTCCAGAGTTGTAACTTGTACCTTGTACTTTGTTTCTTAGAAGGAAACAAGAACTTAGGATTTTCGTGGAGATCGTGAGCGATCATATGAATGGGAGAACTGTAAGAGTAGTTTGTCTTGCAAGGAACATAGTTCCTCGATGTCGGTATCGTAGGGGTATGTCATATACATGTGTTCATGTTGATTTTGTAAATAAAATCGTAACGACCAAATTTATTTATGGAACAACCAAAGTGTTTCAAGATTCTTGGAAAAAAAAAGAAACAAAACATAAAATCATAGTTGTTTCTAAGTAGCATCATCTTCTAGTCAGCCAAATGCTCATTCATGGTTCAGATTTTGGTGCGTGTTTATGTACACAGGTTTTTACAGTGAATTTACACACGAACTTTGTTTTAATATTTATAAAAATGGTTTATCCCATAACATTAAAACACACACAACAAAGGACAAGTATATCCCGTCATATATGCAGTAAAGTATTGGTAAGAGCCAGATATCGATCCATGGAACACGGGCGTTATTAATTACTAAATCTTTGTTATTATATTACCAGATAAAAGATAAGTGAATGGTTGTTTAACTAAATTATCTAAAATTATAACTAAAACATAAATATACTATTATCTTGTTTCACAAACAACCTAAACATGTTATCTATCAGATATGTCACAAAAGCACTTAATCAATTTTCCAATTTCAAGACAGTTAGTCATCTGCTAGGAGTTTTCTAACCTCACTTATCAAAGAAAGCAATACCGATGGTCACAATACAGCCACGAGGATAAGCATTTAAGTAGATCATATAACGACATATTTCACCTTTACAAGTCTTGAACACAAATCTACCATGTCAGCGATTTCAGACCAAAAATACTAAACAAGGATCATAAACCGCATACAAGAACATGTAATCAACATCATATAATTCGTTAGAACCCTTACGTGCATGAAAGTATTCCTAATCAAAATAAGGTTTATCTTAGATAAAACCAATACCCCTCTCGAGTCACATGGTGTAAACAAGTTTACAAACAAGTGATTAATCAAGAAATAGTTACCATCCCACTAACCACAGATTCATTATCCAATATAATCAAACATAATCAGGAACTCAACATCAATAAAACATTCATTATATAATCATTAAGATTCAAACATGAAAAAGTACTAAAGTTTCATACAAACAAAATTACAACATAAAGATTATTCAAGAAACAAGTTCATTACTACTATTACATAAACTATATTAAACATAAACTAACATCAGCTCATAACTTGCAAAATGATCAGAATACATGTTCAAGAACAAGGAATCGAACCATAAACAAGCAAGGAATTGATGGGTTGGATTGGTTATGCTTCCATTCGGTCTTTAAGCTTCAAAGTGGTCTGATCAGGACTGCTTCGGAACACAGAAATCACCCAGAAACATGGAGAAAAACCCAACACTTGAACCAGTAGCGAATGTTGGTATTTATAGGAGATTTTGTGATCGGCACGGTCGTGCCGATTCTCAAACGGTCGTGCGATAGGTGTTTTCGGGTGACCTCATTTCTCCGATCCTAAGTCAGCCAAGTGGACAAGTTGCCTGGGTCACTAGATCGGCACGGTCGTCCCGATGGTCGCACGGTAGTGCGAGGTCATCAGAATGTTGGTCAGAAATCTTGGTCAGGCCTTGGCATGTGTGACAACTGCCACTTTCGGGTAAATTACTTACATTTAAAACGATGATTTACATTATACAAGTATGTATTCTGAATATTCGGACTGCATGATTTCATGTTATACATTTTAGAAAACATCTAAAATGACATCTTTAGGACTCGGATGAGAGTCCAATATCAATTATATATTAAACCCGATATGGGAATACAAGAGTTCGGGTAATATTTTACCGATGTCCGGTAGCACTAAAAACTGTCCGAAATGCGCTAAAAGTGACCATTTCATGAATTTTCCGCAAAATTCAGCAATTGTATATTATTACAAGATGCAAAAATTGATGTTTAGGCACCAATTTCATATAAAAATAATTATGGAATATCCATTACACACGTAACTGGAATTTTTCCTACAACTTCCTTAAGCGTACCTTTCGACTATCTACTTGCGAAACGAGCGCTATACATCTAGCCGAACTATATTTTGACACATGTAGCGAACTTGTGGTAATTATTTTTGGTCTTGTAAAGCTAGTTTATGGTCTTTGCAAGTCAAGAAACATCTCAGAAAATTGCAAAACCTAAACACCTAAAGGCTTACATCTTTATATTCTTTTGAAATCTAAAAAAATAACTAAGTCATTTTTACCATACAAGACCCCCCCCCCCCCATGTATAACCGTAAATTAGGGGGCCCCACATTACTTAACCATGTGTTTAATATCTAGATATTTTTGTTAAGTTACAAGTGGATGATGTTGGTGGATAATTATAACACTTATCTCATTAAACATTACTAGCATTTTATTACCCTTTTCACCTTATCTTTCACACACATAAGAACTCTTTCAATCTTCATCTTTTCACCAAGAACACCATCCAAAAACCCAATTATTTTTATCATCTCCTTCATGATCATGATGGATTTCCAAGTAACATAAGGTGATCTAAAGCATTTACAAGTTAAAGGAAGCTTTTTCATCCATTCAAGAACCTTAAATCATCAAGATCATCATCTTATTAGTTCTTAATAATCTTCTAAGATCATCCCTAGCCTAGTGCTAGAAGTAAGCTTCTATAACTATTTTTTTTTATACAAATATATTATGTTTATGATTGTTATTATTACTAATAATAACCATGTAATCATACATAATAAGCATGAAAAATACAAAGAAGCAAAGATAAAAATCATGATATAATTATGATTGTTTATATTATGATCTAAGACCTGATATATGCTTATTTAGTCTTGTTATGATGTTTATGATGCAAATAAATTATTAGAAGATGTTTTAAGTTATGATCTAAAAATTATGCATGTTTATGTTAAAGGGTTTTTAACATAAAGGATTAATGGATGATCATAACTATTGATCTTGTGAAAATATATAAGGTTTTTGGTTAAAAACAATACTCTCACAAGATTATAAAAAGTAACATACAACTAGAGATTTTTATAAAAGTTGTTAAAACTAAAATTAAACTTGGTTTTTGAACTTGTTAGCATATGAAATAATCATGGTTAAAACCCTACATGATTTGGATATCATCTTGATAATTTCATGTTATAAAAGTCTCATATGTTTAGTTAAGTTGTAGAGTAAATTGGTGGTGATTTGATAAAGAAAATGATATGTTTATAAAACATGGTTAGAATAAAATACAAAGGTTATATAGCCATTTTTCATAAAAACTTTATTTTATAAAGTAACAACATTTTTGGTTGTATTTAGACAAGAGAAATATATATATATTTTTTTTTAGAAAAATATATATTTGGTGATTTAACAACTTATGTGCTATGTGATTAGTTGATGGTATTAGTTATATATATCAAAGATAGGAACTTTATTACAATGGTAATAATGAACACATGATACATAATAATCAAAGTCTTATAAGACTTCACATAATTACGCCTTAAAACGAGTTACGGACGATTCGAATAATCGGACACCAATTATGGTCAAAATGAACGACGGACGACTACATAAGTGAATTGCCAATCCGGGGAGTTACTACGACGTTTAGACGATTTATCGACACGAAATATAAGTATCCTATCAATAACAAATTTCGGATGTTTATAAACTTATAAAAACTAGTATGTTTTTATTTACTAACAAGTATACTTAGTAAATTTTTTTATAAAAAGGTTTTTATAAAAATAAATGGGCTTATTATACTAGTGGGCTATTTTTATAACAAATGGGCTTATATTACTTAAAGGGCTATTTTACTTATTGGGCTATTTTTCTTAATGGGCTTATCTTCATAATGGGCTTAACATAAATTCATGGGCTAAGCCCAAATACTAAACATATGGGCCAAAGCCCAACACTATTTGAGGCCCAACACTATTTGAGGCCCAACACTATTTGAGGCCCAACACTATTTGAAGCCCAACACTATTTGAGGCCCAACACTATTTGAAGCCCAAAACATTTTTGAAGCCCAACACTATTTGAAGCCCAACACTATTTGAGGCCCAACACTATTTGAGGCCCAACACTATTTGAGGCCCAACAACACTATTTGAGGCCCAACACTATTGAGGCCCAACACTATATAAGGCCCAGCACTATTTAAGCCCAATAACTTGAAAACATGGGCTTGGCCCAATGTTACCATTATTGGAAACACAACTATACAATTGATACATATAAGACAAGAAATTCAGCGGACTAGATCCGACTAAACAACTCATTCATCGAATACACAGTTAACGAACAGTAAAGACATACAAGTCTTACACATATTGAAGACACAAGACTTGTACTCAAGTTCTTTACAAAGACCGAAGTGTCTAACAAAAATAAGAACATTTGTAGGTCGCAACGCTATTCAGGACGACCGCACGTGAGATCTTATTTACTTCTATTCACGGACGCAATTCTGTGAGTTCATGTCCCCTATTCATTTAAATGTTTTACAACTTTACAACTATCGGGGAAAATACATGTTCATCGTATGTTAAAGTTAGGTAATGAAACACCATAGATCATGTGCGAATTAGGGCCATACTATAAGCACCATTAATCTAGTTTGGACCTAGGTACAAGGGGTTAGATCTAATGGGTTTTGGCGAGCCCCACTCTTGGTTGTGGACCCATACAGAAGAGTGCGTTTGTGTCCCAGTCGATAGGAGTCGACATAAAATCGTCTAGGGTTGGATTGCTTCCTAATTTGTCACACATATTAATGTCCTCGCGAAACATTAATGATCAACGATTTCATTGACGCTTTACATACTACATCATACATACAGATACATTTTATACAATTCACATGTTGTGGATACAGTTTACTACATCATACATACGGATACATTTTATACAATTCACATGTTATGGATACAGTTTACACATCATACATACAGATACATTTTATACAATTCACATGTTGTGGATACAGTTTATACATCATACATACAGATACATTTTATACTATTCACATGTTGTGGATACGGTTTATACATCATTCATACAGATACAGTTTATACAACTCACATTTTACAGATACAGTTTATACAACTCACATTTTACAGATACATCTCATACAGCTAAACTGCATGAACTCGCTCAACTTTTGTTAATGTTTTCAAACTTAACATGTATTTCAGGAAATTAGTGTACCTGACAGACATTTCAGTCAAGGAAAGCAAGTATCAAGACTCCATGCCACCATTTGAAGGGTTTGCCCGTTATATACCGCCTCTTTGCGGTGATATAGTGGTCAAAGCCTTGACATTTTAAGACTTACATTTTGATGTATAGAACGATGAAAACGCATTTTCATTTGATGGTTTGTAACAAATACATTTAACTTATGTGCGTTCTTTCGAAACAATTATGACAATGGCATTGGAGCTTGTTTTTATTCATTTAGTATTGTTCACTTATATTGTTATGCAATGGGAACCGATCGGATCACACCTCGCGCTTCCGCTACGAGCGGGTGTGACAGATTGGTATCAGAGCATCGATTGTAGTGAACCAGGATTCTTTCTCGAGTCTAAGTCTACAATCACTAGGGATCTCTCACGAAAACCTCTTGTTCATGTTGAACAGATTATAAATAAAATTGGACAAGTCAAAAGGTTTTCATTGCATAAACATTTTTCAAGGTCCACTACAGCAAAAATTCATTTCACATAAATCAAGCGAGGACATTTCCATGGGTGAAGTCTATGAGAAACAGACACAATACATTAATAGACTGTGTGCCTACAATACATTACATTATCAGTTTATGCATTATAAACAGTTCACAAATTCAGCTTATACAAGATAGAAATCCTTGATTGATAGGAATTTACATGATTATATATATAGGTGGTTCATATATATGTTGCATGAAATATTTTGCCAAGAACAAAATACCTTCGACTTCAAACTCTATTATTATTCTTTACTCACACGGTGAAAATATCGACCTCATGTCTATTGCGGAGCTTTTGGCGAACATGATTCCTAAGTGAAATCTTAAACTTAATTCCGTAAAATATGGTTGCTTTCTCGCGAATGCTGAGATGCCTGACCATGATAATGACGATGAGGCGAAGGTGGTAACCTTGGACAACAACTCCATTAGTGGGACGAGATCCATGTGACTCATACTAATCAAGGTGGATATACTCTTGTCCTTACAAGGAAGATGAAGTACTCATCTTGAAGGTGCCTCTTCAATTGTTATTGTTACAGATTCTTTCCATTTCTATTTCATCTAACGTCGTACCGTCCTGCGAGTAACAACAACGGACGTTGACACGTGAGTTATCACGAAGGTCCCTCCTATGTTGAAGGTATATAGACAATAGTATCCCCCCTCTGACTGATCGGTTGTTTTGTACGAGAGAACGCTAGGGTGACCATGCAAGGCAATTTATTATTACGGAGGCCTACGTAATAAGAACTTGTAGTGCATGGGAATTCTGGTGGACTTTGCGGGCCAAGCTAATGATCACTATTCGTTCAAATTCTTAAATTATTATTCGAGATTCAATGTTTCTTATCTATTAGAACACGAACTGTGGTGGTTAGTATAACACCCTACAATACAATACAATACAATACAATACAATACAATACAATACAATACAATACAATACAATACAATACCATACAATACAATACAATACAATAGAGGAAGACGACAAGTATTTGTTCACACCTAACATTCGATCTATATCACGTTTCAGTTGAGACTAGTCATTTAAACGAATAAAACGTGTTAGCTACTCATGGAGGATTTTCCTCAACATTCTCGGAATTCTTGAACATGGGTTGGTTCCAGGGTGTCTATGACACTTTATCCTACTTTACCTTACCTTACTTTATCATATTCCACCTTATCATATTTATTGGAAGTGATACAATAAATTCCGTCGTTTGACATTTGTCTTTTTCCAAGGGATGGTATGGCATGCGCCATGCTGCAACTCCCTCATTACATTCTATTTGACATTTTTGGAGATTCTAACAATCATGCTAGATCTCGTGAAACTCAAGCACTATCACCATAATGGTTACATGGACAAATAAGACAAAGGATTTTCTCTACTTCGGACGATTGAGGTCATAGAGTAGGGAACCCATATTATAGGGACGGAGGCCACGGGTTGGTTTCCCCTCCTCAACGAATTATATATATATTTTTTTTTCTTTCTCTATTTAGACATATGACCAATACACGCAAGAGGCATTCCACCTTTTGGTTTTGGTTATCCACATTATCATTTATTCAAACAAGTATGAACAATGCGGTCTTGAGGTTTCCATGACCGATTGATTGCATTCTTCATTCTTGGGCACATGATAGACTATATTTATCCAAATATATGTCTAGATTCTTTTAAATAGTGTGTATTAAAAAGATCATAGCGCCAAAAGAAACAAATGCTTTTACACAAGACATGGTTTATACATGACATTGTTACGTAAGACATTGCTATACATGACATTTGACGTTGGTTTACACAACACATTTTTGGTAGTTATTGATAAGTGATGAGACGTGTGTAATATGATAAAAGCATGGTGGATACGCCGCTGGTACTTCCTATATATAAGTGCTTATATTATATTGCATATCGTGGTGTTATTTAAATCTCTTCGACAAAGACAAGACATGACATTTTTGCACAAGACATGACATCCTCTACACAAGACATAATATTCTATTTCAAGACATGATATATTTATACACTACATTTCTATTGGTTATTTATTTAACCATACATCATTCTTTTATATCATCTGATTTTCATATCTATTTTCATATGATTTTATAAAAGAACTCGATCATAACTGGAGCCAATATTGTTGGTTACACTTGATGCTTTCACGGTCTCTCAAGGGTTGTTCCATACTGGGTAACACCCAAATTCAAACAACCTGAGTGTTACATTTTGGGTTTAGCCTCGGAGATCCGAAGCATGACCGCATCATCCCACCCTACCTCAATCACTCAAACAGTAGTTACTCGACACGTTTCCAATCAATCAACATTTCACATCCATTTTATTTTATACAATTGGCAATTTTAGCTTCATCTCAACATTTCACATACATGAGTTTCATGGCTAGGGACGGGATTGTCCTAGCTACAATTAGGGATTTGGTTATCCTACATCTAAACATTGGAACTGGATTGTTCTACATCTAAAATTATACAGTGAATTTTTCACTACACAGAATTTAAAATGTACTTGGCCTAGAGTCAAGTAAGCTAGACGTCTCCTCATTCTATAGAATTGGCAAAAAGTAAACTAGTCGAGGCTAGAGCTAAAATTTCATATCGATCTTTTACCCATTGAGTTGGGTATTTTTGATTTAGTGGTTGGCATGGATTGGCTATCCAATAATCGAGCCGAAGTCTTCTGTCATGAGAAGATCATTCGTCTACCACTACTGAACGAAGAGACACTTGTGATACATGGAGAGAAGCGCGACACCTCATTGCGGATCATCAATGGCATGAAAGCACATAAGTGCTTACGGAAAGGTTGTATTGCCTATCTAGCACTTGTTGTAGACAAGAAGGCCGTTGGGCCACAGCTGACAGATATTCTTGTGGTAAAAGAATTCCCTGAAGTCTTTCCTAAAGACTTGCCAGGACTACCACCATATCGACAAGTCGAGTTTCACATCGACTTGGTACCGGGAGCTGCAACCGTAGCCAAATCTCCATGTTGACTAGCACCTTCTGAACCTTGTAGTTGACCGAATAAGGATGTTGTGAGTTCATAACCCCCACTCTTTACCATTATACATCTTTATAAAGGTTTTGGGGGTGGAAAGACATGAAAGTTTCGCAAAACTGCACAACATTTCGATGAATGAAAATTCATATTTCTAAACCATGTTACAAATGAATTTCCAGCTAACTCAAATGGTTTATGAAAGGTTCTAGCTTCTACTCTAAGATAGACTTACGATCGGAGTATCATCAGTTACGAATTCAAGAGGAAAGCATACCGAAAACGGCTTTTAAGACTCGTTACGGTCATTACGAGTTTCTCGTTATGCCTTTTGGTTTAACAAATGCACCAGCGGTCTTCATGGATTTAATGAATCGTGTGTGCAAGCCGTATCTTGACAAATTCGTCATAGTGTTTATTGACGACATTTTGATATACTCTCGATCGACTGATGAACATGAGCAACATTTGAGAACCATTTTAGAGTTGTTAAAGATAATAAATTCGCCCCAAATCGAAAAACAAGATATAGCCTTACAACTTATTCTTAAGGTTGGTGCATAGTATTTTACAATCTTATCATTATCCGACGATACCGATGACTCTGTTGTAGACTATGATGCTTCGCATCAAGGATTGGGTTGCGTACTCAGGCAATGTGAAAAAGTTATTGTGTACACGTCGCGCCCAATTAAAAAGTTCATGAGAAGAACTATACCACTCTCGACCTTGAGTTAGGCATGGTGGTATTCGCTTAAAAATTATGGCGACATTATTAATATGGTACTTAATGCATTATTTTCACGGATCATAAAAGTCTTCAACACATATTCAACCAAAAAGAATTAAATATACGTCAACGATGTATGTTGAATTGTTGAACGACTATGATTGTGAAATAAAGTACCATCCGGGCAAGGCAAATGTTGTAGCAGATGCCTTGAGCCGCAAGGAACGAGTTAGAACACTGAGAGTTCAAGCATTAGAGAAGATGATTCACAAGCGCTCAAGGAAGAGCATATTCAAGCAGAAACACTTCGAGGCATGAAGAAACAATTATTGTAAAGAAGATGGAACTTTATACCTTATGAGTCGAAATTGGGTTCCATTCTTTGGCGGCCTTCGAGATGATATTTTGAGGAAGCACATAGGCCTAAGTAGTGAAAGAATACTACCGGTGGCCTAACCTCAAAAGTAATATTGCGACTTATATCGGAGAATGCTTGACTTGCGCGAAAGTCAAAGTCGAGTAGCAAAATCCCTCGGACTTGTTACAACAACCCGAGATTCCCGTTTGGTAAGGGGAACAAATATCGATGTACTTCATTACGAAGTTACTCAGGACCTCAAGAGGTCACTACATGATATGTGTAATCATCGATAGACTAACAAAGTCCACGCACTTCTTACCTATTTGGTAGAAGGATAATACTGAGAAACTAGCAGAACTCTATCTCAAAGAAATAGTGGCTCGTCATGGAGTGCCTATTTCAATCATTTCAGACCGAGACGGTCGTTTTATTTCTAGAATTTGGAAATCATTTCAACAGGCCTTTGGATCTCATTTGAATCCAAGTACAGCCTTTCATCCATAAACTGACGGCCAGAGCGAACGGACAATCCAAACACTCGAATATATGTTTCGCGCATGTGTTATGGATTTAGGCGGCAATTGGGATACTCATCTACCTTTAGTTGAGTTTTCCTACAATAACAGCTACAATACTAGTATACAATCTGCACCGTTTGAAGCTCTTTATAGTCGAAAGTGTCGCTCTCCGCTATGTTGGGCGGAAACAGGCGATAGTTAAATAATTGGTCCGAAACTAGTCCAAGAGACTACGGATAAAAATCTTTCAGATCCGAGACCGTATCAAGGCGGCTCGCGATCGACAAAAGTGCTACGCAGATAAAAGACGAAAACCATTATCTTTCGAGGTTGGAGACAAAGTCTTGTTGAAAGTCTCGCCTTGGAAAGGTGTAGCGAGGTTCAGTGAACGTGGAAAGCTTAACCCACGTTACGTTGGACCATTTGAAATCTTGGAAAAGATTGGCACCGTTTTCTACAAACTAAAGTTACTAGAAGAACTAAGTAGAGTACACGACATATTTCATTTGTCGAATCTCAAGAAGAGTCCAACGCAAGAAACAGTTTTCATCCCGAAGGATGAGGTTCATATAGATAACAAACTCCAATTCGCCAAAGCACCTGTTGAGGTCATGGACCAGAAGGTCCAGAAAATACAAAGGAGTCGTAACAAATTAGTAAAGATTTGTTGGAACTCTCGACACGGACCCGAGTATACTTGGGAACGAGAACATTAAATCAAAGCCAAATACTCTCACCTGTTTGAGAACAATCCTGCAAAGGATGACTCATCTTGAATTTCGGGACGAAATTCTCAATAACAGGGGGAGAATGTGACAACTGCCACTTTCGGGTAAATTACTTACATTTAAAACGATGATTTACATTATACAAGTATGTATTCTGAATATTCGGACTGCATGATTTCATGTTATACATTTTAGAAAACATCTAAAATGACATCTTTAGGACTCGGATGAGAGTCCAATATCAATTATATATTAAACCCGATATGGGAATACAAGAGTTCGGGTAATATTTTACCGATGTCCGGTAGCACTAAAAACTGTCCGAAATGCGCTAAAAGTGACCATTTCATGAATTTTCCGCAAAATTCAGCAATTGTATATTATTACAAGATGCAAAAATTGATGTTTAGGCACCAATTTCATATAAAAATAATTATGGAATATCCATTACACACGTAACTAGAATTTTTCCTACAACTTCCTTAAGCGTACCTTTCGACTATCTACTTGCGAAACGAGCGCTATACATCTAGCCGAACTATATTTTGACACATGTAGCGAACTAGTGGTAATTATTTTTGGTCTTGTAAAGCTAGTTTATGGTCTTTGCAAGTCAAGAAACATCTCGGAAAATTGCAAAACCTAAACACCTAAAGGCTTACATCTTTATATTCTTTTGAAATCTAAAAAAATAACTAAGTCATTTTTACCATACAAGACCCCCCCCCCCCCCCCATGTATAACCGTAAATTAGGGGGCCCCACATTACTTAACCATGTGTTTAATATCTAGATATTTTTGTTAAGTTACAAGTGGATGATGTTGGTGGATAATTATAACACTTATCTCATTAAACATTACTAGCATTTTATTACCCTTTTCACCTTATCTTTCACACACATAAGAACTCTTTCAATCTTCATCTTTTCACCAAGAACACCATCCAAAAACCCAATTATTTTTATCATCTCCTTCATGATCATGATGGATTTCCAAGTAACATAAGGTGATCTAAAGCATTTACAAGTTAAAGGAAGTTTTTTCATCCATTCAAGAACCTTAAATCATCAAGATCATCATCTTATTAGTTCTTAATAATCTTCTAAGATCATCCCTAGCCTAGTGCTAGAAGTAAGCTTCTATAACTATTTTTTTATACAAATATATTATGTTTATGATTGTTATTATTACTAATAATAACCATGTAATCATACATAATAAGCATGAAAAATACAAAGAAGCAAAGATAAAAATCATGATATAATTATGATTGTTTATATTATGATCTAAGACTTGATATATGCTTATTTAGTCTTGTTATGATGTTTATGATGCAAATAAATTATTAGAAGATGTTTTAACACTACAAAAAAAATGCCATCTAGTGGCATGCAAAAAGTGCCACAGAAAAACAAGAAAGTGCCACTAAAGAACCTTGTAAGAATGAGCGGCACACAAAAAAAGTGCCACAAGAAACGCTGACGCTAAAGCCTTTTAGTGGCACTTTTTCAATGTGTCGCACAAAGTTTTTAGGCTTTTAGTGGCACTTTTTTATCTGCCAGTACAAACTTTTGAGCTTTTAGTGGCACATATTTTTTGCCACAAAAATCACATCAAATTAAATACCATTGACGTTTATCATATTAATTTTAATTAATTACAATTATCATTTATTTACATTACAAAATAAAAACAAAATTGTAAAATGTAGAAATCATAAAATAATCACTTCAATTAAAATTTCAATCAATCTTCCAAAGATTTGAAATGTCTAATAAGTGTCGATCTAAGTCTAATGATCAAACATATAACCCAAGTAAACTAACAAGTGTATGAATAAAAACTCAAAACTTCATTGTGTTCATGAATCTCTTTCACAATCTTCATGCGAGTTAAATAATCATTGTGTTAACGTTTTCTTAGTAGTTATACTTCCACTTCATATGTCCCAGCACTTACTACTTATTGTTGCTACATCAGCCAACTTACTATACCCAACCTGAAATTTCACAATTCATGTTAAATTGATTAGATCTAATAACCATAGCTATCAAAGATGTAAGAGCAGTTAATATAAGGCAAACTTACTTCTTTTCACATCACTTTAAGCTCTTCAGCCAAAAGATTGGGTGGTTTTTTCAATACCCCTGGTTGTCGGAATTACCATCACCTAACAACAAAAGAGTTCATGGTGAGAATGTTTACCCTTCAGTTTATAATTAGTCGAATTGAGTTATCTTCTGTCTTAGACAGGTCAATAGGTCAATTGATGAACTAAAACATTGCTAAAAATATAGTGAATGGGTCAATAAGGTCAAAAGATGCCCAAAGTATATTTTTTAAGCATGCAATCTCTATTTTTTGTACTAATGTAGTTTTTTAATCAATTAAAACCCGCTAACTAGAAGTTACACCTCTAGATAGAGTAATAGAACACACGTATACCTGTAAACATGGTAGGCTCTTAATATCTTGTTCAGTAAAAAAGCCACCTAAAGAAAATGCATAAGTGAATTAAAGTTAAACTTGGTGAAAAAGATGATTAGCATATAAACCAAAGTTGGGTTTTGACGATTTGATCCATTTAACATAAAACGTCCCAACCCATTTATTAATGAATAATATGATTTTTGTAATCATACTTGACAAACTACCAATAAAAAGTAAGGAAAAAAATGTTGCCAGCCAACCTATCCCATATAAAAAACAACACCATGTTAGGTTTACAAACCTTATGGTAATGTGATTACAAGCTTCATTAAGTTCAAGAATTCCATTAAGAAAAAGCTGACTACATCCATTCTATTTCACTTTGTTGTATACACATATTTGTATTAGACATAAACATATTGGAATTCTAAATAAACATGATAGCAGAGTTCTTAGATGCTTTTGATTAATTTAGTACCAAATACATGAGGTTCTTATTCTCTTCCTCTAGAACTTGTTCCCAAATCATTAAAAACGCTCACAAATGCATCATACTCCCAATCCAGTAGCAATTTTACAAATATTAAATAATTTAGTAGCACTTCTATGGATTATAATTGGAACTTCACATGCTCTATTGTAAATTGTAATAGGATGAAGCAAAGAGAGTGGAAACTTACATGCTTTCTAATGATTTTGGGGGTTTCATCATGTTCAGAATTGAACAATAGGATGTAGCGAAGAGAGTGGAAACTGTATTAGATATCTCGTGATCTTGTTGGGCCATCAAGAAAATCCATGCACGAAAGCTAGAGGTGGCAGAGATGAGGATGCTAAGATGGATGTGTGGGCATACTAGGTTGGACAAGATAAGAAATGAGGTTTTTAGGGTAAGATTAGGAGTTGCTTGTATTTCCGACAAAATAAGGGAGGGAAGATTGAGATGGTTTGGGCATGTCAGGAGAAGGCAGATGACAGACCCGATTAGAATAGTTGAAACACTCACTGTAGATGGAAGGAGGAGTAGAGGTAGGCCGAAAATGACTTGGGATGAGCGGATTAGGCAAGATATGCTAGATTTGCACCTCTTCGAGGACATGGTCGAGGATAGAACTTCGTGGAGACGTAGGATTAAGGTTAAGGACTTTTAGGAGTGTGGCTTGGTTTTTTGGTTTAGGTTCTTGTCTTATGAGTTTAAATTTTTTTCGTTTTCTATGAGGTGTGATATAAATTTTTATAAGTTGTCACTTATTCCCGGCGTCGTAGTTTTACTAAAAACTACTTATTTATTTATGTGTTTATTTTTATTATTTTTCTTTTCCACATTTTTTAGTAGTTGTGTGCTTATATATGTTTTTCTAGAAGCTTATGTCTTGGTTATGGTTTTTTTGGAGCCAGGGGTCTCACTGGAAGCACCCTCTCTATCCTCTGGGATAGAGGTAAGGCTTGCCTACCTCCTACCCTCCCCAGACCCTATCAATAGCTTCGCTATAGGTGGGATTATACTGGGTATGGTTGTTGGATTTGTTATTGTAATAGGAATATAGGATGAAGCGAAGAGAGTAAAAACTTACATGCTTTCTCAGGGTAACACGACAATTTCAACATATTCATCTTCAGAGTAAACGTCCTGCAAGAAAAGGATTAAACAATAAAACTGAGTTTTGTCACTCGTATATTTGCTTAAATGAAAATATAAATTAAAAAATTACCTCATCATCTCAATTAAGGGCACCGTGACCGTGTTCACTTTCTTCATTGTCGATTAAGGGCACCATGACCGCCACAATACTATTTTCCGTTAATCAACCAGTCCTAAAAACCAAGGGGCTCCTTAAGATATACTAAAAATAATGTTTTATTAAAAGTGAAGAAAACAGAAGTATAGAACACTGTAATATTCAAGCAACACTATTTTTTTCATAAAATGGCTGGTTTAACCATCTTATAATCAAGTATCAACAGAGATAAACCATGTGCAGCACCATGAACATGAGCCCTATACATGAGACCACCCGTAGTGGTACAAATTTTGGCGTTTTTTTCATAAAAGCACGCCCCCAAACGCCCCTATGACCGCCACCCTGGGCATTGTTGAGGCAAATTTGGTCTCCAGCATTCTTTAATCCACGCCCAACTTCCAATTCTTTGGCCAATCACATGTATTTTTGTTTTCTTGCCTAATCACATGCATTCTTCCTTTTAACATAATGCCCACATCCCCACTATACCCATTTTAGAAAAACGTCCCATAAAGCACCCTTGCTGACTGGACCGCCACATGGCGCAAAACGCCAAGGGTGGGGTGTCTTCCACTACGCATGGTCTGAGGAGATGAAGGTAAAGAAATGGCCCTTGGAAAAATGGTTTGCCTCCTATGATAATGTGAACGTAATGCCTATAATTTTTTATAGAATGGCTGGTTTAACCATCTTATAATCAAATATCAACAGAGATAAAATCCGAGATGAAGTATAAGACGGACCGAACAAAAAAACAAACAGAAAAGCATGAATGAAAATCACCTAAATAGAATCACAACACCAGATTTCCAAAATCGAAGCGAGGACGTGCGAATCCGAGAGGAAAATCAGCGTAGATACTTTGATGAAGGTAATCAGGGTTTGAACACATAACAAGGAAAGTATGTGAAAGAGGTAGAAGTCACCGGGTAAAAACGCGTGTTTAAATTCTCTTGCTAACAGAGAGCCACGTGTCACAATTTGGGCTGAAAACATAATATAGATTGGCTGAACACTAGCCACATGTATCTTCATTTTTATTTATATATAGAGAGATACAATGACTTCACATGTTTTGAAATGCTTGAGGTAATTCACATGTAAATAATATGGATACCAGAAATGCTTGAGAATAATTCACATGTAAATAATACGGATACCAATAATTCTCAGAAAATATAAGAAATTAATGTTGAAACAAGCTGGTACCTCGAATACATAGCCAATGCCCTCAGAGTGGCTACAACGGTGACCAGAAAAATCTGTGTGGATCATCCAATAGATCTGCAAAAAAACTAGAGATGGAAGCCTATAAAAAACTGATGCTAAAATGAACAGAAGGCCATTAAAAACAAATGGGTACTCACCAGAGCAAGATGAGGCTTTCTATTCCCAAATCTGGTTATTGTTCTTGAACCACCAAAGGAAACATTATTAGTTTTTTTTCTCTTTAGAATTTCATCGAAAGCATGGTGGGCCAAAACTAGACATCTTAACCATAATCCAAAGCAACAATTTCTTTTAATAAATCTTTTAAACCTTCACCAATATCATAACCATCCTTTCTTTGTCTCAAGAAATCACCCACCAGCATTGAAACATGAAAAAACAATTGAAAGAAGAACATAAAGAAGATGAATACAACCAAACCGAATTAAGTCAATAACCATATGGAGAAGGCAATCGAAACAGGGCAACATAATTAAGCATGTAATCATTTGACTCTTGTAACCTGTAGCTTACCCATTTGACACTTAAGAAGAAAATATATATATTAAATTCACTCATTCGTATGTAAATGGGTCAACATATACACCTCTTAACTAACGAAACGGGGCAACATAAATAAGCATGTAATCATATATTATTTCTGTTCTAGGGTTTTGTTCTCCCTTTAGCAGTGAAATAATTGATTGAAAACATATTAAAAATGACACACAAGTATAGTATACTATCTAATTCTATTAGTCAACGAAATTAGTTCTGAAACCCTAACCCTAGTTGTTTCATTCGACAGAGAATCAGCCAGATTAGCGGTGACTTCTGGTGGTGCAATTGAGCGATGAAGTAAAAGATTCATACCGAGGAGAAGATGTAGAGAGAAAAGTACCTCCGAAGTTTGACTCCTTGAGCATCAATGCGAATGATAACCAAAATTGATGAAGGGTTGGGGAGGGAAACCGATGTTTGTGAAACGTGATTCTGGGAATTGAAAATTCATTTTGGGGGGTGATGGTTATTGTGTGGAAACTATAGAGGGAAAACTATAAAACTTGGGAGGGAAAAAATTAGAATGAAATTTTAATGTTTCAAAAGAGGGAAGGAATGTGCAAACATCTCGGACTAGGCTCGAGATCGTTTAAGTTACGAAACTTTGAAGGCTCAACATTGTTTAACTTACGAAAGTTTGACCACAAGCTTGGCTTAATTTGATCTTTGTTCCTAAAGCTCAAGCTTATCTCACGGGTAAATTTTTAACCTCGAGCTCATTTATTATTTAATATGTAATTTATATTAATTATACTTATTATTAATATATAATTTAGTAATTTTTTCATAATTTTACATATAGTAATTATAATTTAAATACAAATCGATTACATTAATTAAAAATTATATATCTAACAGACTGTCGAGCTCGATAAATGAAGTCTGGGCTTAACCTCGTTTACTAAGCATGCTTAACTTTAAGCTCAAGCTTGTTAAAGCTTGGTTCACTTGAGCTCGTTTAGCACCCTAGGAAGAATGTATGATTTTAGAAGTGCTTGAAAAATTAAGTTTTTTTTTAATGGAACTTGAAAATTTAAGTGGCATATACAAAGTGTCATTAAAAACCTAATAAAAGTTTATGTGGCATATACAAAGTGCCATTAAAAACCTAAAGTAGTGGCACAAAAGCTAAATGCCATTAAAAGTGTGTACTAAGCAAATATGGCATACGTAAAGTGCCATTAAAACTTAAATTAGTGGCACATAAGCTAAATGCCACTAAAAGCGTATGCCACTAAATGGCTTTTTATTTGTAGTGTAAGTTATGATCTAAAAATTATGCATGTTTATGTTAAAGGGTTTTTAACATAAAGGATTAATGGATGATCATAACTATTGATCTTGTGAAAATATATAAGGTTTTTGGTTAAAAACAATACTCTCACAAGATTATAAAAAGTAACATACAACTAGAGATTTTTATAAAAGTTGTTAAAACTAAAATTAAACTTGGTTTTTGAACTTGTTAGCATATGAAATAATCATGGTTAAAACCCTACATGATTTGGATATCATCTTGATAATTTCATGTTATAAAAGTCTCATATGTTTAGTTAAGTTGTAGAGTAAATTGGTGGTGATTTGATAAAGAAAATGATATGTTTATAAAACATGGTTAGAATAAAATACAAAGGTTATATAGCCATTTTTCATAAAAACTTTATTTTATAAAGTAACAACATTTTTGGTTGTATTTAGACAAGAGAAATATATATATATATTTTTTTTAGAAAAATATATATTTGGTGATTTAACAACTTATGTGCTATGTGATTAGTTGATGGTATTAGTTATATATATCAAAGATAGGAACTTTATTACAATGGTAATAATGAACACATGATACATAATAATCAAAGTCTTATAAGACTTCACATAATTACGCCTTAAAACGAGTTACGGACGATTCGAATAATCGGACACCAATTATGGTCAAAATGAACGACGGACGACTACATAAGTGAATTGCCAATCCGGGGAGTTACTACGACGTTTAGACGATTTATCGACACGAAATATAAGTATCCTATCAATAACAAATTTCGGATGTTTATAAACTTATAAAAACTAGTATGTTTTTATTTACTAACAAGTATACTTAGTAAATTTTTTTATAAAAAGGTTTTTATAAAAATAAATGGGCTTATTATACTAGTGGGCTATTTTTATAACAAATGGGCTTATATTACTTAAAGGGCTATTTTACTTATTGGGCTATTTTTCTTAATGGGCTTATCTTCATAATGGGCTTAACATAAATTCATGGGCTAAGCCCAAATACTAAACATATGGGCCAAAGCCCAACACTATTTGAGGCCCAACACTATTTGAGGCCCAACACTATTTGAGGCCCAACACTATTTGAAGCCCAACACTATTTGAGGCCCAACACTATTTGAGGCCCAACACTATTTGAAGCCCAACACTATTTGAAGCCCAACACTATTTGAGGCCCAACACTATTTGAGGCCCAACACTATTTGAGGCCCAACACTATTTGAGGCCCAACACTATTTGAGGCCCAACACTATTGAGGCCCAACACTATATAAGGCCCAGCACTATTTAAGCCCAATAACTTGAAAACATGGGCTTGGCCCAATGTTACCATTATTGGAAACACAACTATACAATTGATACATATAAGACACGAAATTCAGCGGACTAGATCCGACTAAACAACTCATTCATCGAATACACAGTTAACGAACAGTAAAGACATACAAGTCTTACACATATTGAAGACACAAGACTTGTACTCAAGTTCTTTACAAAGACCGAAGTGTCTAACAAAAATAAGAACATTTGTAGGTCGCAACGCTATTCAGGACGACCGCACGTGAGATCTTATTTACTTCTATTCACGGACGCAATTCTGTGAGTTCATGTCCCCTATTCATTTAAATGTTTTACAACTTTACAACTATCGGGGAAAATACATGTTCATCGTATGTTAAAGTTAGGTAATGAAACACCATAGATCATGTGCGAATTAGGGCCATACTATAAGCACCATTAATCCAGTTTGGACCTAGGTACAAGGGGTTAGATCTAATGGGTTTTGGCGAGCCCCACTCTTGGTTGTGGACCCATACAGAAGAGTGCGTTTGTGTCCCAGTCGATAGGAGTCGACATAAAATCGTCTAGGGTTGGATTGCTTCCTAATTTGTCACACATATTAATGTCCTCGCGAAACATTAATGATCAACGATTTCATTGACGCTTTACATACTACATCATACATACAGATACATTTTATACAATTCACATGTTGTGGATACAGTTTACTACATCATACATACAGATACATTTTATACAATTCACATGTTGTGGATACAGTTTACACATCATACATACAGATACATTTTATACAATTCACATGTTGTGGATACAGTTTATACATCATACATACAGATACATTTTATACAATTCACATGTTGTGGATACGGTTTATACATCATTCATACAGATACAGTTTATACAACTCACATTTTACAGATACAGTTTATACAACTCACATTTTACAGATACATCTCATACAGCTAAACTGCATGAACTCGCTCAACTTTTGTTGATGTTTTCAAACTTAACATGTATTTCAGGAAATTAGTGGACCTGACAGACATTTCAGTCAAGGAAAGCAAGTATCAAGACTCCATGCCACCATTTGAAGGGTTTGCCCGTTATATACCGCCTCTTTGCGGGGATATAGTGGTCAAAGCCTTGACATTTTAAGACTTACATTTTGATGTATAGAACGATGAAAACGCATTTTCATTTGATGGTTTGTAACAAATACATTTAACTTATGTGCGTTCTTTCGAAACAATTATGACAATGGCATTGGAGCTTGTTTTTATTCATTTAGTATTGTTCACTTATATTGTTATGCAATGAGAACCGATCGGATCACACCTCGCGCTTCCGCTACGAGCGGGTGTGACAGCATGGTCATGCGGCGGCTCGCATGGTAGTGCGGGCCGGGAACAGATCGGCACTGGCAATCGCACTGGTAGTGCTTCCGAGATCGAACGATCGGCACGGTAGTGCCGATGGATGGAACGGTCGTTCCATACCTGGCAGTCATCAAAATTTTGTTCTTTTTATCATAAATGCATCAGAATTTGTCCGTTTTCATCAGATTGTCCTTTTGTGCTCTGTTTAAGACCTGAAAATATAAAAGTACCGAATTTGGCACCTAACCGTCGTGTTTTCGGTCAAAACGCTTAAAGCAGAAGTGTTTTGGGGTATAAAAACATGTATAATTTAACGTATATCAAACATCCCCACACTTGAATTTGCTTGTCCTCAAGCAAACTTAAAATAAGTCATATCGGTTTTGAAAAAGTCATCATCAAAGATTTTAAAAAGTCATCATCAAAGATTTTAAAACAAACAAGCTTTGTTGAATGTATGAAAGGATAATTATAAAGCAATGATTCAACTTTCGATTGACTTAGCATGCAAATCTTTACATTTCTCACAATGTTCACACACACTCAGTTAAATTTCTGAATCATACATATAATGTGTATGTAAAACACTCGATGCTTAGTCAATGAATCATGCAATATCATAAGCTTGTCAAAAGATCTAATCTCCACCAATTAATATGTGAAAAACATAAATCAAGAGGTCTTTGATGGGTTGAAATGTTAGGCTATGGTTAAGGGTATGGAAAGGATATTTGAAAGTGGCAAGAAAGGTTAAAACTTGGCCAAAGACTTGGTGTTTTATTTTCTAGGAATCTGAACACGTTGCCAAGCTACTTGTGTATGTGTTCAGAGTTTATTCTTTTTACACTTCCACTCTCTATTTTCTTTCTTGATAGTTTTTACATAATTCCCTTAGAGAGTCTTGTCAAACGTGTTTTTTTTATAGGAAAAAAGATTATGTCCGAATTTTAACAAAAAGGGTAAATATGAAAAGGTTATATTTGGGGTATGTAGGCTTAATATTGGGTAAGGTTTAAGAAAAATACGGAAAATAGGCTCAACATGGCGAACTAATGGATAATGTTGGGTGCGAGATTTAAACAAAGAAAAAGGCCAACAAGGGTATCCTAAGTGCCTCTATCATTTCTATGTAATTTCACATATTTATGATTTTGAAAAGTATACAAATGACAAGTTCTAAATTACATAAAACATCCGGCTCACTCATTTTTTTCGCAAAAAGAAAGAAGCATTTGTCAAGAAAAGCTGTAAAGGCTCAAAAATATGCTCACGTAAATGGAAGGAATGGGTATAAATATAAAGATAAACATGCAAGTCTTTATTCTTGTTTCATCACACTTTTTAGTTATCTTTTTCAACAATCAATTTGGCTTGTCGATTTTTATCAAATTTGATGCTTTCTAAAGAACACAAAGTGACCATTTTTGTTTTATTTTACGAAAATATGTACAGAAATGAGAACAATTAAGGACAAACAAAGTTTAAAGCCCTTTAAACCCCTACCCACACTTGAACTTCACATTGTCCCCAATGTGAAATACAAGCAATTATGAAGAGCTAAACTAACAATGTGAAAAGGGAAAGAGGTACTCCCTCAGAGTTGGAATTGACTTGTTTGAGTAGACTTTGATTGAAGTCGTCTCAACTCTGTGTGCATTTCTTTGCAAATCTGGCAATTATGTCACTCGCTAAAATAGTCAACACTACCATTGATCAAAATGTTAGATAATTCAACCAAATCCGTTATTCATACAAAGCAAACATACGACTTAAACATTTAAAACAGTCATAAAAATTTTTATAAATCCCAAATAAAATAAAGTACTAAAATAGAAATATGATAAAACATTAGTTTCTGCATTATCCGCTTTTCCTCCTCCTACTACTCCTCATCATCATCATCATCATGGTGGCGTGTTCCAGATAAACCCGCCCCATAGTTACCTGTGTTTCCAAATGGAAATTGTGGAGGGTCCCCGAAGTGGCTTGGATAAATGATTTGTAGCACTCCGAAGATGTAGGAAAAACCTGCATACATCTCCTCCCTCATGGTGTTTTAAGTTTCCTGCATAGTCTCCTAGGTGGCTGTCATTGTGTCATGAGTAACCTGCATATGCTAAAACTGCTGGTACAACTCTGGATAGGAAGGTATACCTGGCGGATACTGATACTGGTGCTGATGCTCTTCATGTTGTGGCTGATCGTGTGGTGGTGGCTCTAATACATGCTGCCCCTCCATGTTGATGTCTTCGTCCTGTGCTGGTAGCGGATCCCATATCTCTCCATTTAGACCCCTTAGTCTCGGGCCATTTTCTGTATCCACTACCAGACCCACTGCTCTCGAAGACCTCATATATACGTCTCCTCCTGCGTGAACCATCGTGAGACCACTGACTACATCATCCGTCATAATACCCAAATTATATGCCAACTGAGTCACATATTCACCACCATGGATTTCACTACTTGTAGTTCTCCCCGTGCTGTTTACGAAAAATTCTGCCATTCTAGCTGCGAGGTTGACGTGCACTCCATTCACAATTGAATACAAGAAAAGAAGATCTGGAGTGGGACAGTTTCCTTCACTGTCCATGCGTCCACAAATGGTGTGACTCATGACCTGATGAATGACCCTGAGTAGCGGGTCTCGTAGTCTTGATGCCTTAGCCTTTCTAGCTTCATAGGGTGGTTCAACTACCACTTGTGCCCAAAAGTTAGCCTGTTGCTGCTGATTATCAAACTTGTAGATAATGGTGAAAAGTTCTGAATCGATGTCTTCAGCTGACTATATTCCCAGTCTTCTCCCAAGTCTAGCAACTTACCACTTATGCCACTTTCTACCCAACCTTAACTGTATCGTCTCCCTGTTCTTAAAATCTGGATATTCACTTCTTGGTTCTTCGTAAGTGTATGAAGCGAAAAACTCCAATGTTAGTTCAAGATATACGGGTCGTTCAATGTTAAAAAATCGTGACATTGGATGTGACATCATGTCGGATAGCCTTTCTTCTTGATTTAAGGCTATTAGGGTGGCCCAATCGATCCTTCTCGGTTCACCAATTTGTCCCCTTCGATTCCATAAAGCTTTTAATCCTGCAATACATGGGCGTTCTTTCGTTTTGTTTTCGCTGAACTGGAGGAATCTATGATTCATCTGCATACAGGAATACAACAAAATAAGAGCAGAACATAAAAATTTCATTGCCGCCACCGGAACAGATTGTTTACAACATTCTTTTGTCGTTTCAGCAGTCGCACGGTCGTGCGGCTGGTGGCACTGCCGTGCCATTTCTAGTCGGTCAACAGGGTGATTCCGAAAAATCGAATCGCACTGCCGTGCCAAATCGGCACTGTCGTGCAACTCGGCATCGCAGTTCTGAATCGGTGATCTGATCTCGATTTCTGACCGGCACTGTCATGTCGTTTCAATCATTTCAACAGCATGACCGTGCGACTTTGAAAATCATCAGAAAATAGTTTACTTCACTGATTTAAACCTTTATAATTCAAATTCTAACTTGTAATCCGTGAATAAACTTTAAATCAAGGATCAGAACTACCGATTTAGAACCAAACACTCAAGAACAAGGGTTTATTTGATTTGTATGAAGAAAACCCCAAAATTTCTTGATTCAAACATCAGATCTATATTAGAAACTAAGTTTAATCTACAAAACAAGTAGGAAACATACCTTGGAAGCTGATTGAAGTGAAATCTAGGCAAACATCGGTTGATTTTTAGGTGTAGGCGACCTGGAACCCCCGTGCGGCTGCTAGGGTTTCGTAAAAGTGAATAGTTTTTACTGCAGAATCGCTTTTATACCTCATTTTTATTATTCACTTTTTGACTCGCACGGTTATGCGATAGGTGGCACGGTCGTGCCATCTCGGATCGTACTTCCTGGTCACTTGTTGTCAATGGGTTGCATGGTAGTGCAGCGGGTCACACGGTGGTACGAGCCGATTACTGTCTGGTGCATGAGTTTTGACTTGGTTTGATTACGAATTGTAGGACCGTTCCAATTTTGGCACGGCCGTGCAACACCTGGGCCTTTTTGGTTCATTTTTAACAGTAAGTGTTTAACTTCGTATTTTCACCAAATTTTTTCGTTTTTGCAAGATTTTGTATATTTTAACAATAAATCAACTTCAAAATTCCAAAAATTATGGATCAAGCTTGTATGTACCTACGTTTAAAAGCGATAAATTAACGATCTAGAAAATAAATGTTACAAACTAATATATAGAAAATTGCCCTTAGCGTGTGAAAACACGCTCGCTAAATTTGTCAGCGAGTCGATAGCTAGACTCATTCTCCCCACGCTTGCTTTAAGCGTGTGGGACGTGGAGTTCGAGAATTTCCTCCACCAAGTCAACTGGTCCGCTGATGTAACTTTTGAGTCTATGACCGTTGACTTTGAAAGTTTCCCCGCTTAAATTTCCAATAGTGACGGCTCCGTACGGAAATACATCTTTGACCGTATATGGACCCGTCCATCGAGATCTTAACTTCATGGGGAATAAACGCATTCATGAGGAGTACAACAAGACAAGATTCCCAACGCGGAAATCTTAATGTTCTCTCAATCTTCTGTCATGAAACCTCTTGACTCGCTCTTTGTACCTGCTAGAACTTTTATAGGCATGGTATCTTAGCTCCTCAAGCTTGTGGATTTGCAGAAAACAGGCTTCACCTCCGCTTTTCAAATCCAGATTTTCCGTTTTCAAGGCCCAAAATGCCCTGTGTTCTAGCTCGACAGGTAGATGACAGGGTTTTCCGTAAACCAATCTACAGGGAGTAGTCCCGATAGGTGTTTCGAATGCAATTCTAAAAGCCCACAGAGTGTCATCTAACTTATCTAACCAATCCTTGCGGTTGTTATTAATGGACCGCTCAAGGATTCTTTTCAAACCCCGATTTGTGACCTCCACTTACCCGCTTGTTTGAGGATGATATGGTGTAGCCAATCTATGATGAACACCATAACGGGACACGGCTCGTTCTAACTGCGCATTACAAAAATGCGTTCCTCGGTCACTGATTAGTGCTTTTGGAGCACCAAATCGGGCAAACAAACTTTTTAAGAACCTCACAACCACCCTAGCATCATTTTTGGGCAAAGCTTGAGCTTCGGCCCATTTTGAGACATAGTCTACAGCAACAAGGATGTATTTGTTACCTCGTGAGGCTGGAAATGGACCCATGAAGTCGATACCCCATATATCAAAGACTTCACAGACCTGCATTGGATGTTGAGGCATCTCATTGCGTGTGGAGATATTGGTTGCCCTCTGGCAAGCATCACACGCTTTTACCCATTCACGTGCATCACGAAAAATGGTGGGCCAGTAAAACACAGAATCTAACACTTTCTTTGCAGTGTAATTTGCTCCATGATGTCCTCTGGTTGGCCCTTCGTGACAGTGACGCAGAATGCAAGCTGCCTCTTCTCCAAACACACATCTTCAGATCACCTGATCGGCTCCGATTCTAAACAAGTATGGTTCGTCCCAAATGTAATATTTTAAATCTGCAAAGAACTTCCTCTTTTGCTGATATAACAATCCTTTTATTAGGATTCCACATGCGAGGTAGTTTGCAAAGTCGGCAAACCAAGGTGACTCATCATTCATCTCGATACTCAAAAGAAATTCGTGGGGGAAATTGTCATTTGTTGGCTCCTCCTGTGAATTTTCCGAATTACCATGCTCAAGTCTCGAGAGATGATCGGCTGCAACATTTAAAGCTCCCTCTTTGTCTTGGATCTCAATGTCAAATTCTTGTAGTAACAAGATCCATCTAATAAGACACGGTTTTGCGTCTTGTTTGCTAAAAAGGTATTTGATTGCTGCATGATCCGTGTATACAATTGTTTTGGACAACACAAGGTAGGACCTGAATTTGTCGAAAGCATAAACTACTGCCAAAAGCTCTTTCTCTGTAGTCGTGTAATTTTCCTGAGCATCATGTAGAGTTTTGCTGGCATAGTATATAGGATGAAAATGCTTCTCCCTTCGTTGTCCTAATACTGCTCCTATTGCGAAATCACTGGCGTCACACATTATCTCAAATGGTAATGCCCAATCTGGTGCAATTAAGATAGGGGCTTCAATAAGCCTCTGTTTTAGTTGCTTGAACGCTTTCATGCATTTGTCTAAAAACACAAATGGAACATCTTTGTCACACCCCGACCGCGTAAAACAACAAATCGCGGCGGAAACATCGGGGCGTGTTGTAACAGAATTAATGTTTCACAACCATGGAAATTTAAGTTTCGTTTTATTGATTAAAAGTGTTACAATGTCTTAACAAACAAAGAAAATACAACATAATTAACTAATCTTGCATCTTTTATTGTCACTAAAGCCCAAGTCTGTCTATGTGTATCTTGACCATCTTATGCAACAGTTCCTGAAAAACACATGTGAAAATAGGTACGTCAGCATAAAAATGCCTGTGAGATACATAGGTTTTGTGAAAATAAGATTCATGACTTATGTTTGAGAAAATGTTTAGTCATGAACCTTGTTATTTGCTTTGTCTTTTAAATCATTTGAAAAACGATAAGATCAGATGATAAGTATAAATAAAGGTAAGGTTAAATGAATAACCAAGTAAAATGTGTTTGCATAAGATAAGTTGTTTATAAATCAATGTCTTGTGAAAAGTATGTTATTTGTATGAAATGTTCTATGTCTCAAACTGAAATGATTCAAATAACGTTACGACATGTAATACCATACAAACACTTATATATAGGAAGTACCAGCGGCGTATCCACCATGCTTGTATCATATTACACACGCATCGTTACTTAATCACTTAATCAAACCAAACCAAACAATGTAAAATGTTCATGTCAAGATGTAAATCATGTCAAAATGTCTATGTCAAATATCCATGTCAAATGTCTATGTCAAATATCCAGGTCAAATGTCTATGTCAAATATCCAAGTCAAATGTCTATGTCAAAATGTCATGTATGGCAAGTGAAAGGTCTCAACTAAACCATATGCACAAAAACAAAGTATTGAAGTAAAACTTGGTTTAAATCAAAGCTATGTTTTGTGTAAATGCATGATCAAATGTCAATCATGTTAAAATGTCTATGCCGAAATGTCTATGTCAAATGTCTATGTCAAAATGTCATGTATGGCAAGTGAAAGGTCTCAACTAAACCATATGCACAAAAACAAAGTATTGAAGTAAAACTTGGTTTAAATCAAAGCTATGTTTTGTGTAAATGCATGCAAATATTTAATATGAACATTTATGCGGTATTGTGAAAATGCATACATCCAAGCCTTGCGACTGTGGTGATAAACCCTTTAAACAAATTAAAGGTCTATCTGTCTTATATCAACGAATTCGGTCATTCCTTTCATCCCCTTTCCCTGGGACGTCCGGAACGGGAGTTGTCAATTCCTATGGTACCACTACCTACTAACGAACGGCATGATCGGTGTTAATGAATGTATTGTCCCATGTAAACAAACCAAATGTCATACCAAAATGTAAGCATGCGATGAAAACAATGTACTAAGTATGCACGCAATGGACATACATAGCATAAAATGTAAATGTAAAACGATGTACTAAGTATGAACTAAATGGACATACATAGCATAAAACACAATGAGATCATGTACTATAATGTACTAATGAACATAGCAGGTATATGATGTGAAAACAGGAAAGCATGAAAG